>DWME01003209.1:0-18841 GCA_018244795.1 Parelbella ahira ahira | reverse complement strand
TATAAATATGTATTTATATAAATATATTTTCACTTAAAACGTAAGATCACGCCTGTAATCCCCGAAGTGGTAGGCAGAGGGGCTGACGTTCAAATTCAAATTCAAAAGTCATTTATTCAAAATTGGTTCAATAGAACACTTTTTGCACGTCAAAATAAAACTACCACCGCTTTGGAAGATACCTCGCTATGGAAAAGAAGCGGCGAAAGAAACTCCAGCTTAACTTAACTGGCGAATCGTGAGAGTGTACCACACTCGTCCACCTAACCAGTATCTATGGAAAAATACGGGCGTGATATTATGTAATAAATAAGATTAAACTTTAACAATATCCATTACTAAATAAACTCCCACCAAAAACACTATTAATATTTAAACAAGGAGAAACACACATAGCAAAAAAAATATGGGTAATTTTATGGTTTAAAACTTGTATTTCTCAAAATCATACCCAAACCGAATATTATGCGACATGTAGGTTTTCATTTAACACAATAAAGTCATGCCTATGATATCCCCAAATGCACTCGGGAAGAGTTTACTTAGAAAACAGAGCCATGTTAGATATATTTATATGTTTACTAACACCATATACAAAAGATAATTATCAATAGGGCTTCTTTTTCAATGTATGTGGTTCAAAGTACCTACACATATTAAATAGGACTTTATTTCAAATCCTGAAAATAATATGTGGTAAAAAATGTTGAGAAAGGCAATGATGGTTCATTTGCCAGATAAAGGCAGAAATGTTGAACCAAAATTCAAAGATTGATCTAATTTCATATAAACAGTATATCTTTCACTGTTTTCGGTAACAACGGGCTTGCAAACTAGCTTTTTTCTTAAAATAAAGACTGATAGTGTTTTTTTTCGTCCACATTTTACTCGAGACCTACCATAGACGGCGAGGCGCCTGAAGCCAAAGAATGAATGATACCTACAACAATGTACGAAGTTTATTCAATTCAAGTATGTGCAATGTAGTGAAAAACTATATTTGTATTGTTAATATTTCATAATAGTTTTAAGAGATCAAAATGGTTATAAAGGATTTATTAACCCTCGATGTATCAACGGTTCTATTGTAAAATATCTTCTTTCATTAATAAGCGTTTCTAAGTAATGCGTAAGTATACTCACTAGATGGGTTATGGGATTTTATCTATATATATTGAATTTTATATATGAATTCTCATCTTTATAATGTTAAACAATATAAAATTGATTAAGTTATATGCCAGCTTAATCCGACCTATCCGAGTTCCTTTTTCAAGAGCTTTCGGCTCCCGCCAATCGTAGTAGGAACAATGCGGAGATAGACAGGCTATCAAGACTACTGATATCATTAACCCGATTAATATTAGTCCAGTTTAGTCGATTTATATTAGTGTGTGTGCATATTAGTATAGTTATATTAGTGTGAGTGCAGTTAGCAATAATATTAGATTTTTCATTGTGTGGGTGTATAATTAAATATGAGATCATTGACCTGAGACAATAACAGCAATAAGGGTAAAAGCATGGCAACCAGACCGATATGACGCTGACATTTCACGAAGGCGGACCACAGAACCTTGACATATACATTGGACGCATTGTCCTTTCGTGTGACTTTAATCCTGTTGTCATTTTCACTAAAATAACTGTACTGAAAACTAAAGATTTAAGAGTAAGGAAATCTTAAGATTAATCTTAAGATATAATTCTATACTATCTATTAAATATCATTTAAAGTAATATATTAATGAGTTATTAATATACGAGTACATCATCCCGCCATTTTCCTTATCGGGTGGGGAGACAGCACCGAGTGCCCATTATCTCATAAAAATATTACTCATGGAAGAAGTTTAAAGGAATGAAACAATACATTACAATTAAATATATTTTAAATTGTATAATGATTTTTGCAGCTTCTACACACACTGACAATTAATCTTAAAACCTGACAAGAATTCCCTTGATAGGAAATTTATATACTTCAGAGAGCCCTACAGCTGTCGTTTACTATGTACGGATTATATTTTATATACTTAGTCAGTATTTAAACCAATTGCGTAAATACTATAACACCTCTTTAATTAAACTAATATATTAATACATGTAAGAATTAAAATCAAAAAATATTATTGAATGCAAAAACTTAGTACCTAATAAAAAATACGTTAATCGAGTTTTTTGATTTGCAACCGGAAATGGAGGCGAGCAGTGCGTTTTAAATTATATTAATTTATATAGCGTACATATTTCCAAGGGCAGATACAAAACGTTCTGTTACTACGTATTACTACTATTCTTTTCCAATGCCGTTTTATAAATTACTTAACACACTATCTGGCAAGATAATCTATATAGTATAAACGAATGAGGTTTTAATTACCTACTGGAGGTATGTCCATACTGCTATGTGTCATACTGGCGTGGTGTACGAAATGCGTCACTTAAATGGACGGTGCTTTTAAATAGACAATTATTCAGTGTGCGTAGTCTGTGTGCGTACTATGTTAGTGGATTTTTTTCCCACTGTAAAGCATCTGCTGCTGTTTAATTAAACGTTATTATTTAATTAAATAATTAGTTATTTAATTAAATAATCGCAGAAAATTGTTATAACTAGACTGGTTAATCACAAAGAAAAATAAAGTCGTCGACATCGATGGCATAAATAAAATCGACAGTCATAAAACATTAAATCATATTCGCATTATACATTTGTCATTAATATACTTAAGCATGTTACTTATAATAATCGTTGAGTGCCGTATCCGATATTTTCTAGTCCGCTCCGTCAGCGTTACCGGAACCTCTAACCGGAGTCGGTCGAAGGGCGCGCCTCTCTCTCTGTCGCACTGTTTACACCGTTACGGCTTGACTAGATCACCGGATTGTACCTTCGCCTTACAGAACGTTGCCCCATAAACATTTTATAACTATCAACAACTTTAGAACAATGGCATTAAATTGTTTTTAAGCCTGCGCCAATATCAATATGGAACAACTTTGATCTCGTTGCAACAAAAACATTGTCATGTGCTCGCCGGCAGTTGTTTGTGATTTTCTTGTTCTTTGTTAGTAATATTATTATGATATAATCGCGTTGGATTTATTGCAGGGTAGGCTGAGAACACTGAGTTCAAAGTACATACTTGCGTCTCCTAGATTCATCACTCTCTTCTCCAATAAGTAAGATGGGTCTCTCTTGGCACCTGTATTCATCAACATTCGCATAGTTTTTGCAACTGCGCAAAAATCAATATGGAACGACTTTGATAGTGTTATAAAAAGCAGCCTTAACAGTTGTTTTCATATTTGCCTGTTCTTTCTTAGTGCTAGTGATTAATGTTAGGAAAGGACATATATACCTAAGATCGTTGCTGAACGATACTCATGTAAATACATGTATGTATATGCAAGTAAGTTTTATCCATTTATACCTTTGGAGCTATATTAAAGATATTCCCTTCCGATTTTTCGTACATAAAACGAAAAAGGGCTTGATCATTTTTTCTAAAAAATGTAAGATACATTTCACCGGAATTCCCACCTTACATTCTGGCTAGTTTTACTATTATTTTCATCATTATCAACCTTTTTATCGTTTCACTGTCGGACATAGATCTCATCTCGGAATGATAAGGGTTAAATGACGATGACGATGATGATGGAGGTACTCAGTTTTATGTAAAGGATGTAAAGAGACGGACTCGGGCACATAGGCCATCAGAAATGTCACAATTGTCGTACGGCAGTGTGCCAAGTGCGTGACGTTAATCGTCATCGTGTCGCTAATCGCTGTCGTGTCGCAACGACGACAGCACCATAGATATGTAATATCCTAAGAAAAGCTTGTACTAAGGTTTTTTAAGCCTTTGGTCACTTGGCGCTATACGTTTATTTTAAGTACGTATTCTCTATACGAATTTATTTAAATGCTTTGCTGCTGGAGTTATGGCAAGCGCGATTACCGATCGAAAAGTCCTGGGGTCTAGTCCCGGTTATGCTATACGATTGCTACTATTAGATCTGTGCTCGATGTATGGGAATGCTCACCACCTATTCCAATGTGGGACGTAAACATAACTGGCGGACCGCGGGAGTGCACTAAGTGTGCCTCTGCCTTCTTCTTCGGGGATTATATTAGATAGGTAAAGAACGTAATGCGCTCGTAGTGTATTCATATGAAACTTCTAATTATTATTTACTCTATGGAGTAAAACACACCTCCCGAGGAAGCCATCAGCGTGCCTTTCTGTTGCCAAATCGATGGTAATCTGTATCTGTTTTATGAGTTATTTAAAATGTTATCTATCAGATGATTTCTATTCCTTAGTAATAAGATTGAAAATCGTTTGTATAATTAATCTAATAAAGTGTGCTGCATGGCGGTTTTCAACCTGTACATATCACAGTCCTATCAAGTACATTATCAGATATGTTTAAGTACATAATATTTTCAGAAATACTATCATCACCCACACGGGTCGTCTCTCAGAACGGAAAGGCTTAAGGCCAATTGCGGCTTGGCAGGCTATCTATTCTTTACGATAATACTAAAATATATATAGAGTAATCTACTAAGGGTAATTAGCGTCAGTTTTAATTACAACACATTCGTTAGAGTCGTATACAATTACTAGCAACATTTATACAGTCTGACCTTTACCGATAGGACTTTGCTTGTCTAAAATCAATTATAATTAATCAAAGTATGATTATATGAAGCGCTTATTGCCCTGACCGGAAATAAACTGTCGAGTGAGCAACACCGGATGCGGTAAGCTTTTGGACGGTTGACCGCTACCAGCAAAAAGCCACAAGTATTTCCGTGCCAAAACAGGTTATCAATCTTAATTAATTAATATGTATTTGCGTAATAGAAATTATTAAATGTAATAATGCTGCCATTTATTCGATAGTGGTACGTAAACGTAACTAGTGAAACGTAGGAGTGATATTACTATTTGTAAATTGTAATTAGTATTAGACAGTAAATAAACAATCGTTGTTGACATAAAACAATACAATTTATTATAGCTCTCAGCGGGTGTACACATCTCAGTACTTGGACAATAAATGGTTTCAGAACCTTGCTTTAATTTAATAAATGTCTCCCGTGCAAAGCTGGAAGGATGTTAAGATTTTAAAGATACAGAACAAAACTGGCAGCAAGATTTATTAAAGGTGGCAAATTTGAAGGTTGTAGAACAGAATTCTCCTCACGTAAAATACAATTACAATATCACACAACAAATAACAACACTCAGGCGTATTAAAAAATACTAAGAGTAAATATGATCTGTACGCCGCATTCATTTTATTTTACTCTTAATAATCTTAACACGAGAAATGAATAAACTTGCTTCAAAATACTTAAATGTAGTTGTCGTCTATAGCTATTTGCAACTTCAAAGAAAATTTAAGGCTTTTAAGGCTATGATAGCATTTCCAAAATAATATATTTAAGATAAGAGAGGAAACATTTGAATAGAAATGCGTTACTTAGATATAATATATGCAAAAGAGGCCATAGAAGATTGCAGCACATTTATTTGATATGGATGGAACTGCATCATTCGGAAGGAACTGGTGATCGAAGGCTACCTGCACGACAGCCGAGCGCAGAAAGGTTGGTGTCCGTTATTATTAAAGAAACCATGAAATTATTACTGGGTCAGTGTGTTACGAACGAATTTATCGAATCTAGATTACGATATTAACTCGTTCATTACTTTAACACAATTTATTGTATAATTTGCGTCTTACGAAACTGCAAAAACGTACTTAACTCCTTTAAAAAGTGCACCTGATGTGCGTAGTGTTACGTAAGGCAATAAGAGTATCAGAGAGAGGCAATTTTGAAATGTACTGATCTTTATGGAAGCAATTATAAGCGCTTCTTCGAATGCACTTAATGGACTTTAATACCTATAACTGAGAATAAAGCTTCATATACACTATACTGTTTCGGACTATATTAGTAAGCTCGCTTGAAGCGTCCGTAACAATAAGAATACGTTGTTTTATTTCAAAATTCGCCCTTCGTTTTTATTGATATTATAAAATAACAAGTTTTTCTCGTATCTCGCTACGATTATGAATACTCATATAATTTCATTATTTTTCATTCGTATATTCAATTACTCTTACGTTAATAAATACGATCATTTTAATAATGTGGAATTATTCAAACAATTATATTTATTAGATATTAATACGTGACGCAAAAGTAACAAGCAATCTCTTTTAGTGGATCTAGCAATAGTGAAAATAGTAATGGACTAACTTAGCGCGCGCGTCTATGGACATATCATCATAATTTTTATACCACATTCATTCACCATATACATAAATATACTACCGTCTAAATATATTTGGTCTCTAGAGCGGTAGAGCACATACATATATATGTATACATACGTCACAAAAGCCACATGTTTCATTTGCGATACGTTTTTCCCAAAACGCCATCGATCTCACCGTCTCATTGTATGTACTTCGATCTGACAAAACCGAACATACAATACAGCTGAGCCATAACTGTGATCTAGTTCACACGGATCCGGCGCTTGCGCAGCGTCCGGTCCCCGTCCTTCACTTTTACTGAACACTTCGCTCCAAATCTGCAGCTCGTATCAACTGCTGGACTTCCGCCAACTATTCATAATTAACGTTATACTTTATATCATTTAACGTAACAGCGCAAGGGAAGAATGGGTTTCCTGGCGGAAATGCTGAAAATGATAACACTCTACAATTTATTTATGATTTCACTCTGGGTGCATTGCTATGTTTTTTTATTTCAATCAACAAATAATGTTTAAACACAATTGTAATAGAAGTATGAATAGTGAAGTCCGTATACATAGAAATATGTATGTAAATCAAGTCAGTAGATCAGGTCGGAGATATTCTGAACAGTTCTGTTCAAACAGTTATACAAAAAAATGTCAAAATATTGTCACTATGGGGTCAAAGTCACAATTCCAGCATAAATCAGTAAATAATTTCATCTTAGAATGAAAATGGAATAGTGCCATAGTTGATAACACTGACAAGTTGTGTGTAGCTATACTTGTCAAATCTGAGTAATGAATAAACAATGTTACCATCCTTATTCGGGAACGAGTCCTGTATTCTAAAGTGGAACGATTAAAATAATATGACGCTGATGATGAAAGGCAGAGGGAACAAAGTTATTACGAAACAACAAAAGAACAAATGATTTAACATCAAGCCTATTCCGAGTCTCTTTGCTATTTATACATATCATTTTCCGACTCAATTGTCTTGTCTCAAAAGAATTGCATTGCAGAATATATGATTATAGGGTATAGCTTGTATATGTTATAAATTACAGAAGTTTTGTTATAAAATTACTCTTATTACACATTACTCAATGTGACGCGTTGCTCAAACATTTTAAACAGAGCGATTGTCAGAACAGGTGCGAAGTATATTTGCCTAATCATTTACACGTATCGCATTTTATTTATTTCGCCTCAATTGTAATTATCGTGATCTAGATATATTGTTTCATATTTTACTTTTAATGTATACAGTTAACAAGGTTAATGTTTGCCGGTGAATTATGAAGTGCTTCGATGTCCTGAAGCGAAGATTGCTAATGAAATATTTTCATGCAATACAATGCTACATAAGTAGTAGGCAGTGATTGCCTAGTGGTTAAGATTTCAGCCTCTCACTCCGGGGGTGCTGGGTTCAAATCAATGGCGCGCACCTCTTTATAAAAGTGCGTTTTTACACCTACACCTTGGAAAGGCCTATGTCCAGGGGAATGGTAGAGGTTGATGTGATGATGATGCTGGGATTCAATTACCAATCCTGTCTCATATACGAGTACAAGGCAATAATATGCCAAGAAGTATGAAGTAAATTTTCAAACTATTGCTAAGCCTTTTTATAAACATGAATAAGGGAATTTTAAATAGGAGCGTAACAACCGGAATTGACTAATAAATCTATGATTAACATAAATGTTTATTCCTCATAAAACTACGTCACAAACGATCACCTGTTCTACAGCCGAGCATTGTGTATCTGAGTGTAGACCGCAAGTTCCAAAAGCCAGGAAATATCCGTATTCCCGCAGCACCGCCGATGAGATTGTAACCGCATTAGTCACCCAAACGAAGTCGAGGTCGGCGGTTTGAGCGTTGAATTCTGTTCTAACTACATAATAATGTGTTCATTATAATTTATATATCCGTTTCATGCTGGTATGGATTTTTGGCACATTACGTAGGATATAGCATTACAACGTTGTTTTTGAGCTTGTTGTTGAAATAATACGTCCACGTCCGTTTAAAACAAAATTAGACAGTTTACGAACAAATCAAATCAAAAATATTATTTACATCAGCAAAAGTAATTATAATTGTTATAATATTACAGGTAATTTAGTTGCTATGTTCTACCTAACAAGGTATGCAGAATTTGGATACAAAAATTGCATTAAAACTGTGAATTTATTACATTATAATTATGGTAACGATAGAGCTTATGAAAGTATACTTGTATATAAATCCTTATACATATGTATACTTAAACAGAAAATCTCACACCAAAATGGAAGAAACATCCTACCGTTCCTCATACAAATATTTGTCTTTAGTCCTTAACCACTAGACTAAAAATATGGAGATTTAGGCAATATAGATTAGGAACTAGTTGTCTCACAAAATACTTTATATCTATAAACATATCTAACAGGATTATATGGTCTCAGAATTAATGTTCAATCTATGCATGAAATTCTGACAATCACTACCTGTTCCATGGCAGGACGTGAACGTAACGGGTGAAATGTGGGAATGTACTATAGCCCACGCCAACCGCTTCGGGGTTACAAGCGTGATGTCACATTTATAAATACTTAGCTTTACCTGACATTTTGCTTATAGTATCATAGTATAGTACCTGTTACGTGAAGGCAATAAGCTTTGGGTATAATATATTCATGCATCACAACAATACCATAATCCTTACGTGCTAGTCGTTATGGTGTTATTATTCTATAACATGTGGCAATGTATCGATATGAAATGATAACAATTAGCGTAAAAGGGACATTTACAAGGCAACACTGCATTTCCTGGTTTCCGCATACGTGTTAAATCACCTGACGTATAAAACATGTAAAATGTAATGTATCTTGTATAATTTAAATGTAATTTAAGGATCACATTCCTATGTATATTCAGTTTATACGATTGTTAAATAGTGTATAAGTCAATTAAACAGAGGAAGTCGTAAATAAACATACACAGGTAATTACTAGTTGAGTCATAAATTTTGCTCGGTATATTTTATATTTGAGGAACTCTGACTGCTTTTGAAGCTGTCTATGCAATGAATCAATTTTTTTAAAATAATCGATTATAATTTAAAAGCAATGGTAGAATGGCCTATGTCCAGCAGTGAACGATGACAGGCTGATAGTGTATGTGTCTGTGTGTGTGTTTGTGTGGTAAAATACGGTCCTTTTGAAATACTGTGAAATTAGACGGCAATATAAAATTATATTATTTATAGTATATGAGTGCTATTCGATTATTCTAATTCAGATTTTTTAATAGAAAACTTTTGTAGTGATTCGGAGTCTGGATCTACTTGTCCCTTCGGCAATTACAGGTGCGTGGACCGTTTTGATACATCCGTGAAAAACATTGGAATGATATAAGTGCTTGATGGATCAAGTGGTTGCATCACCTTCTATATTAAAAATGTTTCTGATAAAATTTATATCATTTCTGATTACAGCCCACATTTTATTTAATAATATCATATTTAACTTCAGATATAAGCTAATTACTCGTGCAACATACATAACATACAAACAATAGACCATTTAATCAGAATCAATTTTTGTCTGTGGACTTTATATTACAGCATGAATAAATAAAAAAAAACTTATACACCTAATATATATACTGCAATGTGCGGGATCAATTAATAGCGAACTCACGAACGTGGGTTATCGTTAAACAAAAGCACCAATTGTTTATTGTGAGCGTTGGAACTTCTCAGGCCGGAGCCCGGCTGCGGGCGGATCGGTGGAAAATTACACGTTCGGCCCGTCCTTCGCCCAGTGAGCCGGGAAATTTTATTGTTACTCCTCTCTTTTCAACATTGCTCTATTGCTGCTATTTTTCTGAAGCATTGGCTTTCATAATTGCGCTTAGTCTGTAGTTGGTTAGTTAGTTATGGTTGGTGGGTACAATTTCATTTATTTTTCGAAAGCGTCGTATCATTATTAAATCATATATATTCAGGTAAATATTGATATTTGGTGGCATCGTATACGTAACTAGTAATAAGTGGGAGTTTTTTACACTCCTCTGCCTACCCCTTCGGTAATTACAGGCGTGATGTTACATTTTCTTAGTATTTGGATTATGTCAGGTAAAAGTCCTGAACTATTATCTTTACTCTTTTAATACGATTTCGCTCGCAGTTGAGAAAAGGAAGTTGAGTAGTCAATAATTCCGGTGCTTACCGAAGTTGCCTGCTGAGTCGGAGATTGTAGATTTGATTGAATTGATTTCGTGTTTAAAATATTTTTACTTAGCAAGATATACCATGTTGTTGGTTGCATAAGGTTTTCTTTTTTCACGCATAAAGAAACACATATTTCCCTATATTGGTATTTAAATAGGAGAGCCCAATAAAAATATTTATCAAAATCTATTACCGCAAAAACAAAGTTACATTCATCATGATACAGCATAACTTTTATTAAACATGCAATTGTCCAATCAACTTTTAATCACTTCAAAAGCGGAGGAGAAGTAAATATTCTGAAAATTTTTAAGGGTATTCACTGCTCAAATTTTAATTACGAAATTGGACACATTCTAAATTCAAAATATGACACAGAAATTTAAATTCAAACAACTCCATTTTATATTATTAGATTTAAAATTCTAAACTGTGTATTTGAAGATATCAAATAACACTATTTAAATTTTTATTCATTGGCGGTAGATTTTAAAATGCCATAATGACTGTGAAGAAACCGCAAAATTCCGATATGATATTAATGAGTCAATAACGTTCACGCTACCAATACTGATACAGGATATATCAATAATGATAAATTATACAGTGGCTATTAGCTGTTTAATAATCGTTACTAAATTATTTACGTTCCTCTGGGTAGAATGATTGATCGATAACAGGGTTTTAAGAGGGTCTTAAATACAAAGGACTTAAATAGCTTAGGCCTGAAGGACTTTCAACAACTCTTTTCCAAGTATGGCGGTTCTAAGAACTACGCCTAGTAATACATATATTTACTCCCTATATTTTTCAATTGCAGTGGAAGACCAAGACTCACTTATCAAGTCAATAGATTAGATACTGGCTGATGGTGGAGTCAGAACGAGGTTGTGTATGGAAAGAGTGACAGATGCAGAAGAAACACGTGAGATATATAAATAAAAAAAATAAAAAAAATATTTTATCCAATTTACTTGCATGTTGACGTAAATGCAGCGTCATATTCGTCAGCATTCAGTTCTTTTTAGCAATATATTACGAGTAAATAAATAGTTGAAAAGTCATTTAATAAGTGCTATGTAATATAGAGTGAAAAATGTTTTATGGACAAACCGGTCAGCCAGGTATGTATTACTTTAAAAGTCACTATAATTGGCGAAAGTCAAATGAAGTCAAATATTTATTACAATATTCAAAGTAGAATAATAATTATAATAATCATCTCTACAATTAAACTGTAGCAGAAATATACTATTGAATATAATTAAAAGGCGATTATTACGACAAGATTTCTTTTATTAACTTAATGGCGTTTTTATACAAGACAATAAACATTTCAGTGTAGTTTCTGCTCATCAGAACGAAAGTATTTGACTAAAATTCAAATTCTAATTCAGAAGTTTTTATTCATTTTAAGGTATATAATATGTAAATACACTTAATGAACGTCAAAACAAATTTTATATATCTTCATCTTATTCATCGGCTTTGAGTATCTCTTTTAGGCTTATGTATACCGGAAGAAAAAAGCCGGCGGAAAAACCTCCCGGCACTCTTTTTGAAAAAAAAAAGAAAAACAGAAAGACACACGTGAAAGACTAAAATATGACATTACTTACAGAATAATTTATGTATATTTTTCGATTTGTAGACCATTACGTGCTGTAGAAGTCACATATTTAGAAGAAGATCCCATCAACGCTATTGATCTTAAATCATTTTTAAACTACCGGCGCTATTGAGTTATGAAAGATTTTATACATATTTATATAACCGTCTCTTTCATACGAGAAATGACATCCAAATTAAGCAATAATAATGAAATTTCTTAAAAGAAACTCATGTCCATCCAACAAGGAAAAATCTAGCCTGAACTTAACTTTCTTAAAATGTAGGAGAGATATGCAAAAAAATTGAAGAATCCATTGCGATATATCCAAGTTATGACGAATGGCCTTCGATTTCTGCTTTAAATCATACTTGTATCAAATAAACATAAATATTACACACAGCTCGTATAATGAGCTCTATTCTATCGTTGGTTACATAAAACGATACGAAACATCGCGAACCGTAAATCAGTTTGAGTATCGAAGGCTCCTGGCGTTTGCTGTTCTAGATACGTCGTATTTTTTCTTTCCTCTATAACACGTGATAAATTGATTGCAAGATTGTAATATTATAATTGGGATGTGTAAATTGCAATGTGAAAAATGTGAGTTGCTTCACATTGAGCTGTTTGTATCGATTTTAAAACGTACTGACAAGCTCGAAAGTGTCTAAATGGACTGTTGAATGTGTTGAAATGTACTGATAAGCTCAAGTGTTTAATGTTCTTATGAATGTATTAAAATGTAATGACGCGCTCGAAACTGTTAACGTGTTATTGAATATGTTGAAATGTACTGATAAGTTCATAAATGTATAAAAATTTCTATAGTTCATAAATGCCTAAAAATATATTTAGGTACTAGTTCAAGTATTCCAATTTACTGTTGAATGTGTTAAAATGTACTGACAAGCTCAACAGTGCTTAAATGTACTAATAAGCTACCTGTGTTGTAATACAACGAACCTATGTCTATTAACACCGTGAAACAACAGGGCTTACATTGTTAAGGCTCAGTTTCACGTAAGTGTACGAGGCAGAGGTAATATGATTATCAGCTTAATCATAGTAAATGTATGGCTGTGACTGATACAGATTCATAGCCAAAAATTTTAACTGAAGTTGATTTGGATAAGCTTACTGTATCCAAAATGCTTTCTTACTCTATATTGAAACCGATGATTTAGACCTAATAGAGTGGCTTAGAACTCTCTTAGCTATTTTAGAAAGAGAACAGAGTCTAAAACCAATCAATCGTTTGATAATTATGGATGTTATTTTATTTCACATCATTAATTAAATACACTAATCAAAATGTTTATTTATTGATAGTAGATTCGATGTAGCTTAAATATGACGGATTTTAATTTTGGCTCTATTTATATACCTCTCTTCGGATACAGTGGACATGACAAGCGTACGCCATCACAATGTACCAATAACGCCACAATAATCGGAGAGAGAACCAACGAGACAATCTGCTGTTACCATGATACAACTATTATTTTATATCACTATGATATAATTAACTTATTACCAATGCTATCGCGTCGAATTATACAGATGTGTGAGCCACACCCGCTATTACTCAACATAACATTAAAATTAAAAAGCCATCTGTCCCAAATTGATAAAGAAAACACCAATTAACTAACATCCACTCATTACTTATTCACTTTGTCACGAATTCATTTCACTGGAAACCTCTTAAGTGTCGTCACGTATCGCTCTTGACCCGACTACCGTGTTGTGTTTCGTTATAATATATTTTTATATACATATGTATGTTTACAAAACTGTGAACGTTTTCTCTTAAAACGCAATATTGTAGCGTGTTTTCTCTCGATTTGATGCAAGTGTCTGCTACAACGTTTTACAACCCATTCCTGGGAAAGTACACATGTCGTTGAAATGCTATGGTGTACTGTAGTTTGCTATGATGTTCACAATATTTCTTCGATTTGTAGTGGGTACATCTATATTTAAAGAATAACAAAATGGACATACAATGGAATTGTTGAAAAATGCAGATGTCGAGAGTGATTAAGATACACCTATCTTGATTAAATAAGTTAGATACGGGCTGATAGAACTGTATAAGTATTTGACACTTAGTGCTCTCGATCTGCCCCGTATGGCCCCTGATGTGACGGTATGACAATAATAATAATAACATCTGTATCTGTTTCAGATACTAAAGAGCTTTAACATTTTTAAGCCATTTATTGATCTCCGAAAACTACGGTTAAGTGACTATAACATCTGCAAGCGATTACTTAACGTACTCTCTAAAGCACGGCATCGTTCATAACAGTTTTCCTTACGTAGAAACATCGCGAACACAGCTCTTTAAATGCTTAAACCTTAAAGTATAAAGTATGTGTTATACTATTGAAAACATTTAAAGGATATATGTACATTGCTAAATAACACTGACCAACTATTTAAAAAATCCCAACAGGTTAAAAATTGGTGTCGTCTTATCAATTAGACTACACTTCGTCGTTTGTATATAAATAGTAAGAAAAAATTTAATAAAAATAAGTGTACACCGTAAATTAACATACCACGCCATGCATAGAAAGCTTCTCTATTCACAATAGTCTGTTTATTATTAGTCCTTTCAGACTACCAACAGTGTCTAATACAATAAGTAAATAAACATTGATTTTACGCTCGCCGTCTGGCGTGACCTTTAGTGCTTGGGCCATCGCGAGTTATCTGGGTTACTATGACCATTCACAAAAACTTCTACGCTGCTATTAGGAACGCAATAGCCGACCTTGGGACATAAGGTTGCTACACACGTAACATACACAAAAGCACGGAGATTAGTTGACATGATACTTTATGTTCAAATATACTTAATATGTATTTGTGTTCTATATGTGATTTCATTGTATTTGCACTCAATGTTGAACTTGATTCGTATGTTAGTTTTAATATAGGCAAAAGAAGATATATTTGGGATTCGATTATCGTTGCCTAACAGTAGTAAATAAGTAACAATTATGCAGGTTGCATAATAATAATAATAATAAATTACATAAGTAGCATCGCAAGGTATTGGAAATTATTCAAGAAAATTACCTATTAATTTATGATAAAGTTATTAAAACAAAAGTATTTGTAAAATAAAATAAGTTGTTCTGTACCGTATCCGAGAAAATTTAAAAAAAAAATGTGAATTTTTTGTTAAGTGGCAACCCTGGCGGCAGCTACAACCATTGCCGAAGATATTAGAGCCTGTGAAATTGTCTACAATTGATCCACACTCACACATGACAGTTAGCAGCAGCCGTTGCGCAAACGCGTCTTACACATTATATTGTTTTATATAATAAATGGTGAAGAGATATCGAGCTTGTATATAAGGTTGACTACGTAAATTGTTGACAATGAAGTGATATATTATTGAATTATATCATATGATTTATATCTCAGCTAACCATGGTGTCCATTTAACTCAATCAATATCAAGAGTGGCCGGGAGTAGGCTGATGAGGATGATGATGACGATTAAGATCTATATTAATAACTATTAGGATGTAATATTGAATAAGTTTGACAAGTCTGGCATCAAGATTAAAATTTCAAAAGTAGCTTAGTATAAGGCTATTAATTAATATAGTCATTTTCGTTATCTTCTATCTCCTACTTACTTGGTACTTTTAAAAGCATAGCATTAGCATCTTACACCAAAAATAATAGTAGTTTTCATGACAGTATTCTAGCCCAAAAGATTAATATTTCATCATAATTATATCAATCCTTATACCATTTACTGTGAAGATGGGCATCTATCAAACTCATGGAGAGCCATAGCCGACCTATTTATCGTCAGACATTTAAAGTTTTACTGAATATACATATAGTAAGTTTTTACTGGTTACTCATTCTACTGACTTGTCAAGAAAGGACTGATAAGGTTTTGTGCTAATGATAACAAAATACCTTAAATATTTAATGATGTTTTGTCAATTACTGTATAACTTAAATATGCCTAACTGTGCAGGCCTATCAGAGTTCAGTAAATATTTGTGTCCTTAATTGTAAGAAAAAGTGAAATAACATTTTTAACCTAATCGCAATATTGTATTCTCTACATAATTGTATAATAAGAACTCTATATTTACGCGGTTATTTAAAAATTTTACGGCAAGATTAGAAAGGTCTAGATTGGACTGTGGCCGTGTTCAAGTTCAAGTAGATTGAGTGTAACCTTGTCGCTTATTTTTATAAATTACCGAAGTCTCTTGTTGTACCGCGAGAGAGTAATGTAGAGTCGTATGTAGCGAATAACCTTTAGTTTGTTTCCAATTTAATTCCTTTAGTTTCTTTTAGTATGTAATGTAGCTTAGTTTAGTAATTTTGTTGCCAACTTCTCACTTTGAATATCCCGACCGCAATTAAGTGACATTTGAAGTTCATTGTGCTCAATTTGCATATATGTACATTGTACATATGTATAAGAGTATATTTGTACTCTAATAGAAAGCATCTTTAACCTATATAAAAGTATTTATAACATTCTTCTAGTTCTAATTTTATATTATTTAAAACATTAAGTTATCCATATTATATTTTTATATCACTGTCTACAGCAGCGTTAATGATCTGTCATTTATCTCAAACGTATTTAATAAAAGATAAAATAACAATAAAATCATTAAAAAAGCACAAGATGGTGTGTTACCAGTGCTAAATGCAAGTTTTCATATGTATGTGTGTTTGGGTTAAACACGTTTTTCCAATAAATATTCATGAAGAAAAATTTACCTATGTTACGCGGTACTTTTTTATCAAGAGGAATGTTGTCATTTTTAACGCTTCAGTTTACCCAATCGCTAATCCCCTAACAGTGAAACAACTCTATATAATTGGAGAGTTACATAAAACTCATTGGTATAAAAGTTGTGGTTGGATAATTTGTTAATTCAACTTGAAGGGAAGTGAACATAAACAAAGAAGGAAATCATTTAAATATTAAATAACCTTTCACAATTACCAGTTTTGTTAAAGCTAGTTTTGAGTGAACGATACATGAATAAGTATATGAATTAAATAAATATAACTAAATATTACGCCTGTATTTTCCTAAAACGGTAGACAGGGGAGTGTAGTAGTGACAGACAGCTAAACAGAGTATGATCGACTGTGTAGTTTTTACTAGTGATATCATACATCCTTTGCCCGACTCAGAGATCGAAATCTGGGCAGCTTGCTCGACAGTTTCACTTGGAACCTCTTAGACATACTAGGCTGTCAAAATGTCATTAGTAATTCGATATAAAATCATTGCAATGGATAAAATATTATATTTAAATGTTATTTCAGGGTTAAGGCTGCTTACGGAATGCACGGTTATCAAGGTAGATTATTAACTTAAAAATGTTTCGTAGAACGGACTACTATTAGCAGGCGTCGCGCTAAAAATACTGTGAAAATTATACCTATAATCTTACACTCATTATCTTTATTAGACTCACGATTAGAATCCTATTTATGTATGTATATAGAAAATGTAAAACATGTATTTACATTTTATCATCTTTCCGACGGTATCAAAACCCTATGACACTTTATTAACATATTTTATACACTCAATGTGTTAAGAATTACGTTATAAGCGTGGTACGGTTATTCCGGGAGGTTTTACAACACAAGAACCGGAACATATACATGCAGTACTCGCAGCGTTTTAAAAACTGCGCGACTACAACTTACAGCGCACTCTTTCAGTGCAATAAACGTTCAATCGTTAATCACCCTTATCTAACAGAAAAGACCATTGTCATTGAAGCAATTAAAACAATATTTTTTATCTAATCAAATACGACGCTTAGAAAGTACACTGACGTATATACACAGTTATTACTGACGTAGTAAAAGGTATATAGTATGTATTATACGAAACAGTAACAAAACTGCTAAAACTGTTATCGAATAAAAACAATACGGTAACAAAACTGTTATAACTGTTATGGAATAAAAACAATACAGTAACAAAACTGTTAAAACTGTTATCGAATAAAACGCTGTATGGCCTCGACCTCGACATGAATTTGAAAGAACTATATACGCGTTTCGTTTTTTGAATTACTGTATCACATAAAAAATAATATAGATACCTATGTATCACATAGGAGCATACTTTACGCACTTTATTGTGATTAGTGTGCTAATCAGTAATTGATAACGTCTAAATGTAGTAATTAATTAATCAGTCAGAAACTAGAGATGCGTAGCAAAATGCTTCATGTGTCGTCAGTGTATTAGATACATACATATACACACGCAAATATAATTATATGAACAATGACCTGGATGTGAAAAAAAACTCATATATTCGTACAGTTCATTGTTTGAACAGGAGATCTCTATTAAGCAAATTGAATATTAGTTTAATCATGAGGTTAATTGTGTGTAAACAATCGTGCCAGCCTTAGCACTGTCGTCGAAAACAATACTAACCGAAACGTACTGACGGCTCAAGGAAACGTATTGGTCTGTTGATAGGTACGAGTACGATTAAGGACTCTTATTACTACATATAAGTTTTATTTTTGCGAATGTTGATGTATTCAGGTGTCAAGAACACCACGATTCATTAATCTTGATCAAACAGGATACTAGCTGTTGGGGGAGTAAGAAATGATGATGTTGAAGAAGCACGTCAGGTCAGTTACGATAGAAATATTTGGTGCTCGG
>DWME01003208.1:0-18842 GCA_018244795.1 Parelbella ahira ahira | reverse complement strand
ATATTCACCCTCCGGCCCGGTGGGATGACGATCTGCGAAAGGCTGCAGACCGGAGCCGGGATGCGACAAGCCGAGGACAGGGCGCGATGGCGCTCATTGGGTGGGGAGGCCTATGTCCAGCAGTGGACTGAGATAAGCCGATGATGATGATGATGATGATTAATGTCTCCAGGCTAGAACTAAATCTAAATCTGGAAGTATGTGAAGTATTTATACGGCATCAATTTCTACGGTACGGTACGGTTACAGTAAAACATAAAATTTGCGGTTATTCCGCCAGTGTTATGACACTGGCGGAGTATAAACTCTTTTCATAATCTTAAACACTAAAGTAACATATAGCCATACAATTCACGCATAGCTTAACCTAGTTCCTAAATTCCATAAAAATGTCACTACGCAATCAAATCTAGATATCAAAAATGTGTAAATATGTCATATTTCATGTTGCATTTAGCATTTTTGTTAAATTAAAGAATGTTATTTAAATTAGACGGGTATCTTATTACCATTTATGTACCGTTTTAGCCTCGTAAACTGATAACTGTTCGCCAATTAACGTGATAAAACCGGAAACCGGAATGGGGTTAATGGCTAGTTCTTCAAACAATCAAATAACAGGTGGCTGTTCCTTTCATGGAGTGTTTGTTTTTTTTTTTTTATTAACGTTTTAGTATTTATAACATGCCAGCCTGTAGTGTTGAAAAATTCTGATTTTGTTTCAGATTAGATCAGCACGCGGACGGCTCACCTAATGGTGAGTGGTCACCGTCGCGTTGGACACGCACAATACCATCGGAGTTGGCAATGTTTTAGCGGCTTTGAAGGAGAGGGTATTTCACGCCTTTCTTGATAAATCTCATATCGTAGCACTCTTAAATACCAAGAGGAGGTTCTACACATTTTAAGGTTCCGTGATAAAAAATAATCGCGCACACCCAAAGGCGGAGGACCGTCACGTATCCATTTACACACATAGCAATAAACATCAATTTGTGAAATAATTTTCATGTAACGGTATATGGACGGACACCGAATAAGAAGTGGTTATGAAAATTATAACAGTTTAATATTATTTATCGACAGTTAAGATAAGATAAAAGATAAACAAACACGAGTTAACCATCTGATTCGATCATCACCTACCATTTACCGTCTCAACTCTCATTATCGCATTCTCATTGTGGAAACCTCAACATAAAACATTATATTTACAATCGAAACAAGTAGTGAATTAAATTTAAAAATAACAGCACACTATACTAGGAACTCTTAGTGACTTCTTTCGTTATTTTTAAATATATTCGTACATGTTTTATTTCGTAACATCACGTCTGTAATCCCCGAAAAGGTAGCCAGAGGAGTATATTCCCACGTCTCTTCGTTACTCCCACGTTTCACGTATTACGTTTACATCTTACTAGGGAATAGGAGGTTAGCATATTACCATACATCGGGCTCATTGCAGACTCCGAGTCACTGCCAGGAATTTTCGTAAATATAGATATCTAAATTAAGCTTTATAGGCTTAAACTGCCTCGTCGGTCGAGCGCGACTGTCGACAAATTAATTCCCACTAACTTACTAAAGTTTCAAATGAAAATTACATTTTTTAATAAACTGTGATATTTAAATTGCCTAGCAAAATATTTCAGTATACAGAGGTACAGACGATAAATGTTTAATAAAAATATAAGATACCTACTAATAAACTCGTACCGTTTTAACAATGAAAAATGCCTATCATGGACTCTGTACGTTGAACAGATGACAGGGCGATAAAACCTGCACACTGATGTTGAGATATCATTATAACACTTGTCTATTTAACAAGTCACCCTTACTGCTTCGCCTGTCTATATTATTGAATTATAACTAATAATGTTTCGTATAAATCTTCGGATAATTTTAGTACATCTATAATAGATATTTATAAATTTTACCAACTATTGCGGGGTTCTCCGTCTAACCACTGACGAGCTAAATATCAAATAACTTTATCTTAGCGTAACTAAAAATGCACAGATTTGTTTATAGGACAAATAAAACATTCCGTTTATATACAAGATTACCATATACATACATACAAATAAAACAATTAAAAAGCGACAATATTTCGACGAGCGATTTATAAACATACTGTATATTTATATTCTCCCCCGTTCCATTACGTGCGTTCGCAAACAAGTATATTAAAACCAACTCAAAAAGGAACGGCAGAGGACTTAGTAAGCGACATCGCTAATTGATTCATCACCACGGATAAGAGATTTCGACTTCCATTAAGAGTGTGTGTATTTTATTATGATTGAAAAGATTTCGGAATGGGACGTGTTTGTCTCTAATACCTATTAATTGTAAGTACATTTGTATGTACGTGGAATTTTTGTATTTGATTATTGCCGTGAAGTGTGGACTTACTACACGTCCTCTCCATCACGCTAAATGACAGAATGTTATTAAGCAGCATGTCCTTGTACCCTTCAACTTCTCAAATGAGGACGACTAATAAATGGAAAATAAATAAAAATGAAAACACTACAGAAACCTTTTGAAACTATGTCATTCAAAATACATATGAAACCTAATAGGATTATTGTTTTTATTACTACGTATATTCTCACGTCAGGTCCCTCACGTGGTAGGCATTAGGATTGTCTCTCAAAAATAAAGGTAACATGAAATGTTTTAGCTTTGAAGATATTTGCAAATGACAGAGATCCGCAATCAGATATTGAATTGATTTATTGCTGAAACCTCCATAACTTGTTAATCAAAATTCGTCGAATAAACTCTCTTATAAATCTTAGTTACTGCCTGTCACCTGTTCGTTTGTAAAATAAACATTTTCCACACGTATTAACGCGGATAATTTTACCTTAATTCATTATTTAAAAGATGGTTGAAAGTTTTCTTAATGTGATAATTTATAAACAAGATGTTTTGTATACTTTCGTCCCTAAAAATCTCAGTAAGTAAAATGTATAAAAGTTATTTACAATAAAGTCCTACCGCATGTAAATATATTTGCAAAGTTTTAATTCAATGGTCTATCTATCAGATGTGTATTATATACGCATCTGCAACTTAATATAGTATATTAAAAATTCCCCACCATATTATCCAGTCTCAGAATTTATCCGCTCATGGACAGACATGAGCAAAATGACATGTATTTTGGTCGGAATCCACGCCACACAGCGCGTTACAATGTTTAATTATTTATAAAGAGCGCTGTCTGACCATACATTATATTTATCGCTGAAAATTATATTGTGTCCATAAAAAAGATATATCAAGCATTACTAAATGAAATGCGTCTTATATTTATCTTAATATTCATTCATTTAGCCGCGGCGTGCTCTAGCACAGACGTTTAATTTACCAATTCGATTTCCGTTGTCCAAAAAAAATATTAACTATTGTAACATATTGTTAATACAATAGTAATTATTATTTCCCAAACGATTTACTAGATTTACTGTAGAGTTTTCAATAATTGAGCTAAAGTAATATGGTGGTGTAAATATACTTTCATGCATTTACCATCTACCTTCACACATACGACACTTGGACGTGACAGAAAGGACAACTAGTTCTAATACATACGTTATATTTCTTACAATATCTCCGAAATTCTTAATCATCATCATCATCATCAGCCCGTTATCATCCACCGCTGGACAGAGACCTCCCAATAGTACGCCATATTCAGGTCTTTGCATTCTACCACAGCTATCCACTTTGCGTATATTAATGAATATTAAAATGGTTAGATTAACGATATTATCCGAATAATATACTCATAGCTTATAACAATAGCCCTTGTATACACATTTATGCTCGAATTCAAATACAACTCGAAATCTAATTGCAAGACAAACAGCTGTCTTACAAGACAAATGTATGCCCTTCCGTCTGACAAGATACACCTGGTTCTGAGACGAAGCGCGCCACAATCATCGAATCGAAATATGAACTTCATAATCAAAATAAATTTATGCACTGAAGAATAATTTATCACCGAATCCTTATAAGTAACGTCGTGTTTGTTAACCCTTGATACATTTCTCGTTTAACGCGTAAGAAGATACAAGAATTATTTAATATTTTTAAACGATGAAAGATTAATGTATATTTATTTTTGATTGTTGTTACGCCTTACTTTTTTGCATATCGTTTGTGATTAATAAAGGAAGTGCTGCATATTTAGGATTTTATTTCTCCTGGTCAAACGAACTGGGAATATGGTACAGATGAAAATTTGGCTTTTTTGCAGGAATCCAAGCACGCCACATCCGATACGTTAACATATAAAATTGTATTACAGAAAAGAACACGAAATCATCATCATCATCATCGTCATGAACTTTTTTGATGAACGGTTAGAGCCAAAGTTTGTCATCCTGGACAAGTGCGGTACAGCAGATTTCAAAGGCCGTAGAAAACATTTTGGAAAACTGTAAATATTTCCTCATAAAATTTTCTTTTTCTGTTATAGCAAGTCGTATTCAATCTTTAATTATCGCGATGCATACAAACAAAATGTTAATATCGTACAGAACATAATTTATCACATACAAAGCTCGTTGAAAATATGTATCATGTCATAAGCGACAGCTGATGGGCACATTAATTTTCTTTTCATTCTCTTTACCCTCGACATAATTTTGATTCCTTTCGAAATTACAATGTTCCATTCGTCATTTACTAAAATTTTTCACGTAATAATAATCGAAAACGATTGTTGAAAATATGTACAACTTTAATCAAAATTTAAACTCACAACATAATTATAACAACTTTGATAACCTAGTGGTTGAAACAGCCTTTTCCTTCCCGGGTTATGTTGTACGTTATGACACGCATTCCTTTACGAAATTATATTTATTTTTAAAATAAAATATCAAATAATTCTAATTTCCCAGTGTATTTATTCAATGTCATTTACAGTGAGATTATTTTTTTTATTTATTTGACAAGTAATAGATTAATTCACGGGATTAGATAAAGACAATCTACAGAAACACCGGCGGGAATCAGAATTTGACTTCTAAAACGCAACTGTTACTTACAGAAACTTTATTTATAGCGGTGGCTATGCGAATACGAAAAGCAAAGTTAATCTAATCATTTACTTTACTAAACGTAACTGGTGGTGTAGTACACCCCTCTGTCTACCCCTTCGGGGATTACAGGCGTGATGTTACGTTCTTTTTTGCTTTACTTTAAAAATGTCTCAGCAAGTCGTAATTTACCATATCAAAAAATCAGACATGCATAAAAATCAAATAGACATTGAACATGTAATTAATTTATTCATGTTTAACCATATGATATGTAACATCACGCCTGTAATCCCCGAAGGGATAGGCAGAGGAGTGTAGTACACTCCCACGTTTCACCAGTTACTTTTAAGTCCCATGGAATAGGTGGGGAGCCTATTGCCATACATCGGGTACAATTCCAGACTCCCGAGTCACTACTAGAAATTTTAAATTAGAAAAATCTAATAGCACCTGACTCGAGATTTTAACCCAAGACCTCCCGATCGGCAGTCGCGCTTGCAACCACTCAACCAACGAGGCAGTCACCATATGATATTCAATTGAATTCATTTTTAATTATTTTTCATTTAATCATGTTTGCTTATAATGCAATAAATTTAATTCCTGTTTAATTATATATATCAATTATTCTTGTTTAGTCGACGATCTATAAATATATGTTAAGTAGTACACATTTCAACATTACGGCATAGGTTTTATGAAAGGTTATACATATGTAACTTATGTTGATCTCGCTCTTTGAAAACCGCAAAAAGACCTTTGAAAAACAGCTATTTAAGTAATGGTGTATATTGTATTACGGTTTAAGCCGACAAGCTGATATCATCCTTAATTTATTATATTACAATTATAGATCATAATGTTCAATGGGTACAATGTAGCAATCTGCCTGTAGTGTTCTGAAAGGCTAACACTCTCTACTCATTCAAAGCCCGCTGCGGCCAAAAAATAAATGGCTCTGTTGTCACAAAAAGCGTAAATCGAAAAGTACGTAAATTTTGCCTTCACTTACAAGAAATACACTGTTTGCGTACTCAGTACAGGTTCTGGCAGCCAATACACATAATGTACAGTGTTTATGTACCATTTACTGCGTCTGTGCCCTTGACATTCAGCGACATTGAGAACGGGGGCTCGACTCGATACGATAGAGTTCGGAAACGATAGAGTTGCTTGGTTCACTATTAATTCCTTCTCGAACATTCTTCGCAAGGGCACAGCAAAACTATGTAGATTTATAGAGACACATGATATAATTTCAGTTTACAATATATCAACACTTAAATATTGCTCATTTGATTGGCGTATTGATCCAATGATTGGTGACGCTGAATACTGAATCTGAGGTTACGGGTTCGATTCTATTTCACATGTATTGGCTTTAAGTAGTATATAAGTATTCATTTAAAACTTATCATATGTCTACGTAGGTTATCAGTTACGTAGTTATAAATATACCAATAATATACTTAATTTTTGAACTCGATTGTTATTTTATACCTAATTTTATTTAAATAAAAGGACAAAATTGTCTAATAAAATATCTTTACGACAACCTATTGCATTAATATCATCTATTATTGTTTCGCTACTGACAAAAGCCATTTCGGTCCACTGGTAGTCTCATCACCCTTGTAACCTGTCATCTTAAGGTCATCCTTACAATGAGATGCCGTCCTTGCGAGCTCATGATAAAGTTCGTTTCCCTCATCGTTGTTTGATCTCCAGCTATATGTATTCAGCTCACTTCATATTCATTGTCCTTTGAATAACTTGATACATATGTACGTGTTAGTATAACCATTTGATCAGTTTATTTATTATTATGATATCGTCACCCATATCCATTTCAGAGTTTGTAGGCGATTGTATAAGTGATTAATTTGAGGTAATTATAACATACTTTATATTTTACGGTGTTTCTTATTATAATTATCAATGTATGTATAGTTATTTATTCATTTATTAACTGATTCTATGATATACTAAAAATCATCATCATCGTCATCATCAGTAATATTTTCATAAAACCACAGTACAGTAAAACTATCCTGTGTATTCTTCAATGTATCAACTATTTTCTTCTTTATTTTGACATTAATTAATATAACTAGGTAACGATAATGGAGTATGCATTTCGTTCCCGCTGCATGTATCGGGGTGAGCACGTACGGTAACGGTTAACACGGTTACCATACCATAAGGCGATGGTTAAGACAATTTGCATACTGATTTACTTTACTATGACACATTAAAATGTGCGATCACGTAGATACGCTCATGAATCACTTTCTTAAAAAATGCAGGCTAAATTGAACCTAGATAATGTAACTATCTATAATATTACAGACTAGCATTTCATACGGCTCAGTTCTGGTTAGGCACGTGTCTGTTTTTTACATAAATATATGCCATTTAATTTAGAGCAGGATATGAACAAGTATACAATAAATTGTTTATAAAAAAGCTATTAAAAATGTCATTTGTTATTAGAACTGCTTATAAAAAGATATTCGGTGGTATCCAGGATGTCGAGATTGAAAACTAACTGGCTGTTTTGTAAAATTAAAAATTAACTGTAAAATTAAACATTTAATAAATTGTATCTTCAATTCTAAAACTCTATGGAATAGGAGGTAAGTCCATTGCCATACACCGTCGATCTAAACAAGAAACTTAGTACATAAATAAATCATACATACATATGTACATACACAAGTTATTGTTATTATTATATAAGACGTTGGGTCACTTACGGAGAAGACAGAGAGCAAAATTAAGTTACGAACTTTGTAGCATTTAATGCGTGAGTTTTCTTGGACTTTGAGAAACATCCCAAAGAAAAAGCACACTATAATAAAACCTTTTCAATAAAACTTTATTCCGTTACATTATTAAACTTGTCTGTGGTGCCAGGTCGTTCTAGTGAATGTGAACTGAGAACAACGGGTAGATAAAAATAAATTA
The DNA here is from genome assembly GCA_018244795.1 of Parelbella ahira ahira. Lineage (NCBI taxonomy): Eukaryota > Metazoa > Arthropoda > Insecta > Lepidoptera > Hesperiidae > Parelbella > Parelbella ahira. The sequence goes on along the minus strand of DWME01003208.1, from coordinate 10,806 downwards.
CAATTACAAGTAACAATATCCTGGCACAAGTTAATTCGAGTGTGTACTCGATTTTATTTTGTTGTTCGAAATTTCTACTGGAGAAACTAACTTAGAAGAGTACCTGACCGGAGATTCGAACTCAGAACCTCCCAATCGGTAGTCATACTTGTAACAACCACTCCATGAACGAGACAGCGAGTATTATAAAGTAATAATTCTGCAAGTACTGTTTCGAGTTCACCGTTTACCGCTACATAGAGCAGGTGCGCGTTTGGCACTTCCTTATCGTGACAAAATGAAACTTATACTCTGAATCTTTGTCTGCAAAATGTAAACAATTAAACTGGTTCAAGTGCGTTCTATAAATATAAGTATTAATACAAATTCCGATCAGAACTGACGGACACTGGGCTCTCCTTTACTTCCTTGTTCACTAGTTTTTATACGTCTAGCATTTCGTTCGTTTGAATATCGACTACCTAGTATTTTCAAATGGAGGTCGCTCTTGCTAGCTACCGTTTATTCCTGTAAACTAAATGCACATTCGTTTCTATTAAGAACCTTGCCAATCTTACCAAAACAGACTAGTAGATCATCTTCGAGGCGTCCCTCAGTTTCAGCAAGAATTAAACTCGCTGTCAGGTATTTGTTTTCCAGCCTGCATCATCAGTTCTATCTATTTCAAATATAAGATTTTATTTTACTTTATGTGTGAAGTATATATTTCACCAAAAGTTACATAATTTTGATGTATAAGTTTTTCTATCATATTCTCTAGTGCGTGGGAACTCTTCCAACCCTCTTTTAGCTACTATCGTAGACCATGACATTAATGTTTCTCATAACCAAATGGAACCCTTCTCCGATGATATAGCAATAACAGAATCAATGACGAACATGTCGTATCCGTCAGGATCTGACACTCGATGCTCTCTTCCTACTCTACTATATAAGAATATGCGTGTCTAAGACATAGTAATTACAATTTAGCACACTCGATTACAATCGCTAATTGTATACAATTGGTAACAATATAAATTAACATAACAAATGTGGCGGGATCAACGCCTTGGTCAAAGTTAGACGCAGATTATTCAAATACTCATAGCATTGACACCACTGAGTCATCGTTGACTGAGACCGTGAACTTGAACGATATGCCCACAGTGATCAAATTACGAAATATATCCACAGTATATAAATGTGAACTTAATGTATAGATACAAAAATTATGTAGGATAGTTTTAATGAATAATTTATCAAGTGGTCAATTATGTATAATATATCTACAAGGTCCTTATTCAACTTAATATTTATAACAGTTCAACGTTGTTAAGACTGTAGTGATGTACTCAAATGTGCCATATTGCGTAACGTGATCCGAATGAACGGATCTCATCATTAGTTACTTTGATAGAATTGTTAAGGTAAAAACATTGAAAGGCATTATTGCGCAACTAGGGATGTCCTTGGGAATCACTGAATGATATAACTAAACAGGAGATAACGAGAATAACTAAATGATAAGTAGATAATTATGTAGACATTGAGGGATAATATAATTAAATGTAACAGCATCGTAGCCTCGCTGTGGTGTAATATAATATTATTTGTATTATTAGCAATATTATATTATTGTATTTTAGTAACCTAAAATTTCTAGTACTACCTTGGAATCTGGATCTATGCCGGTTGTATGGAAATACGCCTATTCCTTCCTTCCAATTCCTATTCCACGGAACGTATAACGGGCCAAAAATCAGAATACTGCACTCGTCGGGCGACCCCTTATGAGAAAATACAGGCGTAATGTTATGTTAATAGTAAGAGCAAGTTGATTCGTTTATGAATAGACTTGGAATCAATTATCTAACCGGATACGGCACCATCCTTCACCAACCACCAGTAGAACAATTTAGTTATCATAAATATTAATTTTACTTAAAGAATTCATTTTAATACAAAACCTAACCCCAAGCTTAAATTATATTAAAACAAAAATGTTAAATAGAATATTAAAAAAACAAATTTTGATCCGACTTTTCGCTTACAATTATAAAACAATAATTTATTGTTAATAAATATTGTATAAACTGCAAACAATAATTAACATGTCAGACATGTACATAAATTATAATCAAGAACATTTAAATATTGTTTTCCATAAATGTATATCGAAGTCAGATTTTAAAATGAAATTATTTCTTCTAAATGTTGCAATATATTATATTATTAATACCTACTCACAATAAAAACTAATGTTAATTAACTTTTACTCGGGAAATTCGAGTGTGAGCCATTGTGTAGCTGATAGAGTGCTTATAGAAAATTTAAAATGTGTCGCATGTACTTTCCAATAACAGCAGATAAGAAGATGAGAGTAGTACTCCATGTGTCACCAGATATCTTCTACGTCCCTTGGAATAGGGGGAAGCCTATTTGCAAAGTGCTTATTACACAACAGTGCTTATAAATATAAACCGCGAGCTTATTTCATCATAAAACAAAATTTAGGACGAACTTCAGTTTTCGATATCCTTCCCATCTTCGGTTCTGTTAAACGACATAAGTTGTTAGTAGTGCGGGGAAATGGGGGATTTAATAAATAGAGCATTGTGAGTTATGGCAATGTTGTGGTTTTGACGCCAGTTGAGGGAGATCTAGGTCCAGCTATGTCTGTAGGCTGAGAGGAAAGAACGAAGGCAACAAGCATGACAAATTTCATATATCGAAGGTTTATGAAATCAATCACGTAATCTCAAATTTTTAAGCATAGAAATTATAAAAAGGAAATGATTTTGATCAATGCAGCCTTTAGATACATATATATCACTAAACACTAATCGATGTTTAAATTATATACCAGCCTAAATTACGTATGTTGATTAGGAATAACCGACTGGTTTCAGACCAATTCGAAATCCATCTCCATGAGCTCCTGCCGATCGTTAGCAGATCAGGACCGAAACGAAAGTAGTACACTTTTCTCTTTATGTGAATAACTGCAATATTCCTTCTAACATAGACACACGTGTAATTTTGTAATTATAATATATTTTACAACTAAATACAGATATAAGTATATGTGGAAGTAGACATAAGATTAACGGGTAACCAAATAAAAATCAATGTCTCGCTAAACGACTTTTGTATCGAACATTAGTTGACCATTACCATCTACATGTTTCATCAACTAATCATTAGTTTATATTCACACCTGGCTTTAAGAATAACACATTAATATTATAGAAACATATACATATGTATGTCATTGTATATAATTTGAAGTATGTATACTGTATCTTTTCTCTGTGTATATGTATCCTCTTCTAATGCCTCTGACCTGTCAAATGTGACCGTAACTCAGAACGTAATGAGACGATTTGCATGCTTGTATCTATAGAGTTCTTTCTTTATGATGTGTACGATGTGAATTTACATAAAATTTTCCTGCAGGGCGACACAAAAATATTTTTTACATGCCCAAAATATAAAATTACTTTTTAGGATGACCTGTGTTAGAAATAACAAAAAAATACTTTAAGCGAATTCCATTTGTAATCTGAAATCCGACTGACATTAGGACACGTTGCACAGCACTTTACAAAAAAATATTACCCAATAATTTTTATGTGCTTCATAAGATTAGATGTTTTTTAATTTCAGATATCGCGCGCCGGGTAAAAAGTTTCATTTCTACTGAATAACTCAATAAAGTCTCACCCAAATCTTTTTTTGGGGGTCATTATTCAGAACAACATAAAAAAATAAAAAAGGGTTGCCTGTAGCCGTATTCAAGTGTCCAAATTTTGTTACAAACTCATATGTATCATTGAAAAAAAAAATGTTTATTTGGCGACCAAGCTGGAACGCAGGTAACACGATAACCGCCTTAAAAAGCCGGGACTGTACACTTAGGTACCAATTTATTGCTGGATTTATAAAAATTTCGGTACAAATTGAATGGACACGTTACCACGTTTTTTACACCCAGTTTCAATTTTCAACTTGATACCTGCGTGCTAACTGTTGTATAAAAAACTCTTAAGCTTTTTATCAGACTTAAAAATGCACATATTATATTTAATGGCCACATAACATCGAATAGAATGCTTCATTTGATTTATATTTCGAATCGTTCTTACTTCAATTTGTTTTTTTTTAAATTCCGTGTTATATGTTGACAGAACATCAGATTGAATCGTTCGTACTTCAATAAAACGGAAAGGTCTTAAAGCCATTTATTGCGAATTTAAAAGTTAAAAACAACTGTAATAGACGAACATACGCACATACATAATGATTTCAATGAATGTAGAAGAAATGAAAGAATTATACGGGGACCCTAGGAATGTCAAAATACATGTCATACATACATGTATTGTACGTTCTTACAATACATGTATGAATGTATGACATGCACATCGCACCAGCTACAATTTTCCACGGGTTGACTGGTAGAAGATTCCTCAAGGCAAGAAGTTCGTCTAAGCTAAATTCTTGCAATAAAGAATTAATAAATACTTAAATATAATATTTTCAGGCACATATCTAAACAGCTTCCTCTCTCATACAGAGGTAAAACTGAAAAATACTGAAATAGTTGAACAAAACTACTGTCTTAATGATCAAGTATGTAGTATACTTAGATCACAGTGGAGCTCATTGCAGCAGTGGACTGAAATAGGCCGATGAGGATGATGAGGATGATGACAGTCAAAATAATTGGCAAGATCACACTTACAACGCGGTACAAATGCGAGTTCTTTTCAAAGTCCTGAACTGATTTAAACCTCGCAACGCACTTACAGAAGGATTATTAATTCTTAAGTTTGTCTGTATAATAGATTCTATATCTTACACCTACCGTAGACTCATTAACCCTGAACCCCACATAAAAAGTTTTCGACCGCCAAAATAATTATTGTATCACATAAAATTAACTCAGAAATGACTCAGTGGAAGTGAAGAGCTGTTGATCAAAAAGCTTACAATGTAAGATCAACAAAGCGAAGGGAAATACCACTGTTGCTTAATGTTACAATGTGTGCAAGGATAATAAAAATATCACAGGACAACTCCACACATCAGTCATCTTATGTATAACTAAGTAAAGCCTAGTCGCTACTATTGCTCTCAGACAATTAAGCGCATATAAGCGAACAGATAACCGTATATATTTAAACTTCTAATTATAATACATTTATTTGGATAATTTCACACCTAATACCCAATACATACAAAACGGTTACCTAGTGGTGACAATGATGATGAACCCTAACACACAGTTCGTTCCAGAGAACGTGGAATGCACACCGACGAATGCGGAAATTTAACATTTAACATAACAGAACAATAACGCGTTCTTTTCTCGCTATAAATTCATTACAACTTAATCCTATCAGTACATTTTATGCCAAAAATGTCATATATTTTATAAGATTTAAGCCAACGACCGCGTGTGTAAACTGTTTGCGCAGAAACCTATTTGCATATGTAAGCTTTGGTCAAGTACAATTCGCACAATTGCCACAGAAAAAACGGACACGAGTTCGATAACCGGATTGGTACACAGTCGTCTGCGAACGTTCTTTAATTTAAAAAAAAATTGTCTAAGCATTTGATTAAACATCTAAAATAGATTAGGATAAAAGCCTTCAAAGATACCGTCGATTCTCCTTATACCTTTTCATTTTACTTATGGGCTAATGAGCGGGTCTTGAGTCTCCTTAGAGTTTTAAATATAGATGAAGCAAATATAGAAGTCTGTAAGAATTAAGATATTTGATACTCAGTGCTGTCTACGTATACAGTAGTGTCTGACGTCACAATATAAAAAAAAATATGTAGACTTCACATTCCTTACACGAAAAGTTTTCTACCAGAGGCGCCATTTGTTGCTAAATATTCGCCGTATTTTTTAAAACACCCGGTACACCACAGCTAATCGGTATAGTATGTAGTGATCGGTCTTTAGAAAGTTCCTAACTAATATAGAAATATATTCACCAATTCATTTCTGTGCTACAAATTAGAATAACTCTAGAATTATTTAAAATACAAGAAGTCAGGTGGCTACAGTCCTACACTCATCTGCCTACACCTTGAGAAAATACAGGCGTGAAATATGTTATGATACGTTATGAGGTACTGGGCATGAAAGAAATCAGACACAAATTCCTACATATGATATTACTCTTAAGCCGATAGCTGAGCACCAATATTATTATCTGTCATTTAATGATATTATCAACGGCTTATAAATAAATTGCAAAAACATCATAACAATCGTATTCATTTTTCATTGAGGAATAAATGTCAAAATCGTCGCATTATAAGGTTGGACATCATGAAGTTGATTGATAGTTCATCGATTGATGGCTGATGATGATGATTGATTATGATCAATCTTAAGTAGGTAAATCACTAGAAAATATAACATTTATTTGTTAACAATGGATAGATATTACTCTTCCATTGCGGATGCCGTAGTTTGACTACAATTAAATAATTTTCTATCTGGCAACACTGACAATCTGTACGTCTCATTTTCTGCCACCAATTATTCCTTACCTGCTTCCGTTTTGCTGGTATAGTTGTACCAGCTTTAATGCTCCAGGTGCTGATTTACATCAAAATTTCAAATAAATTATTTTCAATTTTTGACTATCGCGTCACCTTTCAATCAATAAATTAACACATTAGTTTTCTTCAATCCGCTAAAATGTTTAATTTTCATACGATTTTGATGTAAAAACATCGATAAATGTCTTAGGTCATTGACTTTGGAATGGGTGTTTTGAGATTAACTCAATAGAGAACGAAATATTGGAAACTCGTTAGCATAATTGTTCAATATACGTCATCCGTTAACTTGTTAACGATTAATATGTGAAACAGACAGAAATATGGTTTTATTTATTATTCTCATTGTATTAACGGCCATTCCTTGCAATTTATGCTGAACACCATTAATTTGTCGGGATAAAAATAATCGATAATATAAATTTAACAAATACTTTAAAGAGTCTGCAGTAATCACGAAATTAAGCATATTTTTCATATGTTAAATGTCCAACCATAAAAGTTATACACTCTTCGCTTTTTATAAATATCAAGGAAAAATATTACAGCATTAAATCGTGCACATAAAATTTACTTAAATAATTAGTGTCAGAAATGTAATATTGCGACATACTTTTATCCAAATAAATACAAAATGTGACTTTACAAAATATTATTGTAAAAAGTCCATCACATTTTATTATATTGGTGAATTTTTCATTTTTCAACGTATTAAGGATAAAAATACTTGAATTTAAAGTGTTGTCAAATATTGACAAATAACATTGCCGTATGAACAAAAACAAAATAAAAAAAGTGAAATATGTATCTATCTTGGATATTATTTAATGAGAAGCTAATAAGCAATCCCAATGGGTGGCACCGTCATATGAGATATATGTATCTAAGACACTATATCTATGGCATCTTATTTATATCCATGGACCTTTCCTAAATATATTTATGATATATACATATCTACTTATGGCACCTTATTTGTTATAGGTACGTTTCTGAGCGCGGTTTTATGGTACCTACTTCATGCTTGAGCTTCAATGGAATTTGTCGAACATTAGTAAGCACACCGCTATCATAAATTCTTAAATTGGGTACTCATAGGAGCTCTGTTGCTCTTGTGAAGATTATAACCTAATGAAAAAATTACGAGGTGAAGTTTCCTGTGCTCCCGTCGCTTATAAGGTCTTCAAATATTGCGACTAGTAACTATACATCAAATAACTGACCGGAGCCTTGGTTTGTCCATTTCACAAATCAATTGCATTACTCTACCTGGATTACAAAAGTTAATTCTTTATTAAATAAATTTCAAGATGTAACATCTCATTTATTCAGTAATTGGTTCGCATACTTTAATAATTTATTTAATGAATGAATGTAATCCTAAAAAGGCTGTTTTAATTACACGTTCATTTCTTTAAATTGTGCAAAACATTTATAGAGAAACATAATTCATGATTAAGCGCATTAAATGTACGTATATTTTAAAAAGATGTTGATGTCAAAAATTTGAGCCCTATTTGCGATTTCTTTTTCATAAATAAGAAAAGAACACGCAGATAGTAAATAACAGGACCCTTGACATTTCTATATAACATTCTTAGATAATAGTGTTCAACTTTATATCTTTTTATTAAACCTTTATCGCAGGCGCTCTATGACACAGGTAGAGCAACGTTATTGTTATACTCTATGCGTATGAAATCCCTAAATCAATACATCGCTGTGGCGCTGGATACGTCAGCCTACAAATATAAGGTTTTTTTAATAACATTGAGCTCGCGTTCAACAATCTTATTTGATCTGGTAATCGAAATTTAGTCTATGGTGTATGACGATAGGCTCACCATCAATTGTAATGTGGGACGTAAACGTATCTTGTGAAATGTGGGAATGTACTTCACTCCTCTGCCTACCTCTTCTGGGATTACAGGCGTGATGTCGTTTTTTTATGTTATCGTCTCTAGAACTGAACGCAGCTGGACTGCATTGTATACGTTTTTACATAACAGCGACATTACAAGCATGTCAATATGCGTTATTTAACGCACTGATATTTGGTCCAATGAGTGCACAATTGTTCGGCCGACCATGCCGATCACACATTCACTCGCAAGGTGACTCGATTATTGCCTGAAGTGTCGTGACTCGTCGTGAATCACCTTCCGTGAAGCATCAAAAATCGTGATCCGAGGATCGGCCACTTATGTTTTCATAGGGAAATGTCTTTTTCATTTGTAATGTTTTAAAGACATCGTGACAAAACTTTCAAAATCACAAGGGCGTGAACGTATTCTTAAATTAATTACTACAGTCTTCAGGCCTTAAAAGCAAAATAATTTTTTTGGTCCATATAATAACACACTGAGATAAAGAGCATTGAATGCATGAAACATAAAATATAATGAGAGGAAGTGACTACAAAATAATAATGTATTGATACATACTAAAACAAAATTTCCTTTAAATACAAACTTGAACCCTCTTATAGAGGAAAAAAAATTAATTATAAAACAATATAAAGACATCATTTATATTCCACCACTTTCTTTCGAACTCGATGCAAGGTAATGTATCTGTAATCATTTATTTCGTTAAAACCCATCATAGTGATAAAACACCAGAAGGCTTAAAGCTTATTGTACCGAAAGTAAAGTAACTTAATCCTATGTAACCTGACGGGCAGCTCTCGAGCGGATAAACCTACGGTAACCAAGCGTATTCGGTCAAGAACAAACCTTCACGACGTGTATATGAAGAATATAAAAGTTGTATATTTGTAACTCTTTTACACGTTAACTACTCAACCGATCATCATGATATTTTGTCATACATTTTCAAGGGCACAGAAATAACTGTAGCTACATTATATTCAGAAAAATCAGATTCCGAAAGAAATATTAGCTATTAACGGTCGTCCAACATGAAGTGTTGTTGAATCTAGATTAGAACCTTTACCTTTATCCCGATAAAACCTGGTCAGGGCTTAGAAAAGAAGTTATCAAATTGCTGTATACACTATTTGATACTCGATATTAATGTACGTAGCCACGGGTAAAACTTAGTTATAAAATAATGTTTGATGTTTAAGCGTTTAAACCCTTTGATGTTTAAGCGAGAACGCATTAAAAAATTGCAGTAGCAAGGAGATAAATCTAAACAAATATAACTGGGCAATATTTTTTAATAATTTTAAAGTCTGTATTGCATTTCAAAGAACGATTTAAATGTAGTTGTGTGACTCGTTTTCCATTCAGAATAATTCGATACGCACTGCACGCTTCGTTTCTGTTTAGAGCGAAAACGAATGATTTATGTACTGTTTGGTACAATTAATGATTTTTCTTGTATATTCAATAAATCTGCTTTGTTTTACACGACAAAATATTTGTTATAAGAATTTTTGTGCTAACTATTAATCGTTTTGTTTTGAATTAATTGTTACAACATTGATTTTATTTTGTTCATAATTGCATATTAAATCAGTCTTTTTATCGTTTCACTGTTAGTCATGGGTCACCTTTTATAATAACGATGCTACCCTTACATCGTTTAGCTAACTAACCCTTGAGTGTGTGATAGCAGACACACTCACCTCAGAGAATTTATCACATGCATTTTGTTTATATAAGCATACTACATAAATTACAGCTATGTATATACAGAGTTACAGTAGTTATCAATAATACCTCTTCTAAGCACAATGCCTTGTTAAGCATTTCATAAACAAGAAACACTACATCCATTAAGTAAAAAAAAAAATAATGTACGCTGATTCATACCATGTAGAAAATTACAATGTTTAATAAATGATTAAAATTTTCATAATTCGTGATGACATCTCATATTATAAAAACGCTGATATCTAGAGATAATCGCAAACATATATAGAGGCATATCAGCTGTCAAAAGCGCGAATACACTTAATATAATACTGTTTTTCAACATTTCATCTGTACGGTAGTTGAACGGGCGACGGTATCTTAAATCTCAGCGCGGCTCATTGTTCATTTAGACAGGTCAGCTGTCGTAATCCGATATGAGAGGCCGCATGTTACTTTTACTCTCGTTTTATTTATTCGGTTCTTTTCGATTTCATCAATGCTTGGTTAAAGAGAATATTTTTACTATTGAATATTTTGAAATTATGTATGTGTTTATATAAAAAGCCAGTGGTAGCCTAGTGGTTAAGAATTCAGCCTCTCATTCCGGGGGTCCTGGGTTCAAATCCATGGCGCGCAC
>DWME01003207.1:0-18845 GCA_018244795.1 Parelbella ahira ahira | reverse complement strand
GGAGCGTACTACATTGCTCTGCCTACCCCTTCGGGGATTACCGGCGTTATCAATGATTAAATAAATTGAATTTTTGTTACAAATATATACATGTATATGCTGTAATTTTTATTGTTTTACAAATTTGATGTTTGAGATTGACCGCGACCGGCGGATAACGATGACGATGAGAATGAAACAATATAAAAACATGATTTAAAAATTACGCCGTGAACTGAAATAACCCCATTTATTATAATTTCTACAATGTTCTAGTAAAAAATCCAATCAAAAAATAAGGAAGCGTGTCGAATAATGGCAACATTAACACAAAACTTAAAAATTCATGCGTTAGACTCAGAGATGTATCACGAAGTGAATAAATATGGGATAAATACTGTGTGATTTATAGAAAGCCATTAAGAAGAGCCGAGCGGCGTGTGTTATGTAATTTAATGTCTTCGCAGGATCCTGTAGGACATGTACAATTATACAATAGTTATTACTACAGATTAAATCAACGTCTATACATTTATTATCAAAGTACATTTAGCAATAAATCGTACTCGCTGCAGCTCAATTGAAGTAGATTAATTAATAAATATTGCAGTCAATATCTTTTTTGTTGGAGCTTGTTATATTAGATATATATTTAGTATTTTAGTGGCTGTTTACGATGTAATTGTTGTTAATTTACACTAAACGTTAGTCATCTTTATTATTGAGAGCATTTACTTAATTGTTCTGTTACTTCTGAGCTACCAAGGTTAATTTTTTGAACTCATCATCAGCCTTTGGATGTCCACGGCTGGACTTAGGTCTTTCTTAATCGATGCCGCTCCTTCCGGTCCTGGGCATTCCAAATTCTCGTTGTTAGAATTATTCGTATAGAAACTATCAAGATTCGTGATCCATACAATAATACAAGCGCAGTCTTCTCAATACTTGACATATTTATGTACACAGAAGGTGCGTTGCTCGGGGACATATGGCGGGGCAATTTATGAAGCCAAGGGCCCATTACCATTTTAAATATTATTTTTAGGGAATTTCGTGTCAGATCTCACTCGTCGGCTGGCCGTATATTAAGAGATGTGATCCTCTGATTAAGTCGCCCTGATATTTGTGAAGCGGGCCGCTTCACAACATTCTGTTAATTAAACTTAGTGTGAGATATTGTTTTACATTATGGCAAATTAATGGATTTTATTACGGTACACACATTATTCCTAAATTTACTTAAACGCGGACAGTTATAATTTCTTATAACACACAACATAAAGTAGAGTGATATTCCTATTAATTCAAATATTTTGTAATAGCTCGTAACATTGCAATCTTACTACAATAAGATGATATAATAACAGATACGATAATTAATTGAGAACGTATTTTTAACAAAAGAAGTTTGAACAATTCAGTAGCTTTTCAAAAACCACTCGTTTACAAACTCGTGAGCGTCTGTGGTGTAGCCACGTCGATTAATAGCTTACCAGAAGGACCGTGAACTGTGCAGTTGTGAACGCGTAAACAAACAAAGCTGGGTCAGCCACGCCGTTAAACTTTAAACGGAAGTCACCGACATATGCACCGCACTTCGATTTATCAATAATATACCGGCGCGTGCGCAAACCGGCTGTCTCATTTCTAGTATCGTTATCATGTTTAAAGTAGTAGAGCCTTTATAAAACGAACATCGTGTGGCAATTCATTTTGACCGACTAGTCTGTTAGTTTAATAGTTAGTGTATCTGATTGCTAATCTGAGGGTTATAAGTTCGATCCGATCTAGGACAAATATTGAGTCATGACGAGGGCTTTTCTGTGTCTAAGTGTAAAAAAACTTGATAAATGTGGACTTATATATAGGTACTGTGTAATTTTATCAGCTGTATGGATACAATAGTAAGCCTACTTTGAAATCAGTGCAGACGGCGACGAGATATGTATGTATGTAATTAAGATATTTATTTAATTATTAACTATTGGTATCTATCGTATTATCATGTAAATCTTTGATATGACGATCTGAGGCATTATCGTGACTTGTATTATAAATAATTTGTTTAGTGTATCAACATACATACAGGACACACTTTAATTATAGCTATAAGATACTAATTTAGACACGTCATGCTACTTATGAAAATGATAATTAATTATCAGTCCATTATTGCTTAATAGACATTTGATAACACCACTTTGCTCGCGCCAACAGCTTTTGTTATCTCACCGATACAGGAAGTCGGTTCATATACGTAAAAAGTATGGACATTCATATTTTTGTGACTGTCAGTACCAATAAGTGTTTAAACGTTTCAATATAATGATTTTTTACTGTCAAAAGAGCACAGTTTAAATACATTTGAAGTGAAGTGTGACCGATATTCTTTTGTAATAATTGTATAAACTGAATTGCTTCACGGCTGGCTGGAAGTGTCAATCGGATGACAAAAATGATTTTTATTAAAAATCTACAGCCAGATAAATGTTTCTTGCATCACATTGTTGAGCATTAATGTTTAACTGCTTTGCGGGTTCGCGATTGGGACGTGTCAGTAATTTTAACACAATGAACATGATAAATTGCTAACAAATAACGACCTTACGTTCACACTCATCATCACTAGCATCAACATTAACATTAATGATATTATCAACATCATCATCATCACCACCCCCATCACCACCCTCATCACCACCATCATCACCACCATCATCATCATCACCATCATCATCACCATCATCACCAATATCATCACCGTCATCACCAATATCATCACCATCACCGCCATCATCGCCATCATCATCATCACTATCACCATCACCGCCATCATCATCACTAACGACCCCATTCTCGTTCTACAGTTGAACACGGGTTTCCTATCAAAATGTGTAGAATTAAGACCATTAGAAAACATTTTGAAAAATTATAATGTATGCACATTTTCTTACGACGTGTTTTATCATTTGATAGGCCATCTCGCCTGATGGAAAGCGCAGATGCGCCCTAAAATGGAATTTAATACGTTTTCCTTCAGCGTTATAGCAAATGACATTCTCTCTTTCGCATCACAAATGTTTTTGTCTTTGTGTCATGTATTTCACATCACAAATGTCCTTTCTACACAAAGTGTGACGTCATAAATGGAAGTGCATTATGCAGTGCTGTTGGGGTATGGTAGAGTAGAGAGCTGGTGCAGTCAGCTGTGACGACGCGCCGGGCTCACCAGTGTACACCTTGCTCTACCGTCAAGTGTACAGTCAAGTACAAAATTTATATAAATTAAAATAATCGCGCATTTTTTTATTTCAATTTTTATACATTTTATTTCTAATGTGTTATACAGTATTATTATGGATGTATACCAGAAAAAACGAAGGAGTATTACAGTCACTGATAAACTCTTAGAGGAAATACAAGCCCGATGTTATGTTGTGTTTAATTTTAAATGTAATGTATTTCCGGTTTATTTTAAAATTTAATAAACCCAGTTACGGCGGTAAATTTGCAACAAGTTTTATGATATACTTAAGTTAAAGTAAGCATATCAGACAAATGTTGAACACGATATTACCTGTACATAGCACATAATTAACCCACGTATTCTCCTACTTAATTGTCGCAACGTCGTAAAAATAATCCCATGAACAGTCGTATAAGTAACATATAGTCATTTTATGACTCTATATAATCGTAATCTAGGTTAATTGAATCCAAATAGGCACTAAACAGACCTTACATGTTACAAATGCTATCGAAAATGTGTAAATTGCAAGAATTTATAACGCGACATCCAATCAAGAACATTCGATGGTAGTAAATAAATTTTGCCATTGATTGTACTGAACGTGTAATAAACATACACAATATGAAACGGAAATATCGGGTTCGTCAACGTCATTATATTCATATAACAAAGGTAGTCGTTTATATGTACAGTGGACGTTGATTAGGTACACTGCTATAGTATTTGTTCTGTGACCTTTTTATTTGTATGGATATGTACGAACAGTACTTACAAACTATGCAAAAATACAATTATATGATATTTTTAGGATAAACCATGGTACCCTTAAAAAATTGTTAGTTAATTATTCGAATTTTAACGGTTAAAAGTGAAAGTCCAATTGAAATCCAAGAATGAGAAGGTACTTGAGTAGGTACAAGCCATGAAAAAGTACTTACAATAAAATGACATTTTTGGGACGACATAAGAACCTTTACAAGGCTATAAGTTACATAAATATATTTATCGAGTTAGAAATAACACTGGGATAGGTATTTTCATTAGAATGCCAGGAAACAAGAAGCAGTTAAATGGAAATAGTCCATATACGCAACCATACATAAAGTGAACAGAAAAACAAAAATAAATTTCTCGCAAAAAGTGTATCGCTCAAATCAAAGGAAATATAAATGCTGTCCAAAGGCGAGTACGCGGCGATCCCTCACACAAGTAGGTAAGACGGGTTGAATCTTTAATGTTACACTCAGACCGCTGCAAGCCGTAACAGTTTTCTTGTCATTGGTGGAGTGGAGATGTGAAATAAATTTTGCAGAGTGGCCCTATCTTTTCGTTTGACATTAATATTTAATGTACACACCATAAGTACTTCATACTTGGCGTGTCTAATACATTTTGAGAACAAAGTAGACACAAATTTGGTACGGTCGAAGCGACATCCATTAGCGGGTGTTCAGCGGGCGAGCCGAAAAAATCAACCTTCTACGCATTCGAGACGTCATCAAACGTAAAAAAATTACACGAAGTATCAAACATAGAAATTAACTATTGCTCACCTTGAACAGAATTGACTTCCTCATAGCTACTGATAATAATGACAAGACTAAAACAATAATGTAGATACTTGTAACTGCTGTTAGTTTTTATATTACGTCGATACTGAAGGTCGTATTAACAATGCATAACACAAAGTCGGCATGATTCGGCTCGCCATATAGTTTCAGTATCTAAATGAAATATTACGTCAACATCAGCAGTGTTCATAATTGATTTGAGCATTTTGCAACTTTTCCAGCACCTGTTTGTAACTGTTTATATGTATTGTTATCCTATAAACATTTAAATTAACATATCTATAGCTTCGACGTGCCAAGTTTAATCAAAATACTTTGTAAAACTTATATTTTGTTGCCGTTTAAACACGTTTTGCATATTTTAATATGGAATAAGTTGTGGTCTCGCAAAAAGTTGTTTGCAGCAAATAATTCTGTATTCGTACTTTAATCATTTTGGTTCCAATTGATTTTGTGCAAACAAAAGGCTAAAGCGAGGCTATTAAGAGCGGGTTTATTACATTTCGGTATTAAAAATCTAAATTAACATTTGAATTGTATCTTTTTGGGAATACCAGCGGAACCGTAATTACCTTCGTTTATATAGCTGTTTATCAATGGAATAAATATTGCAAAATTGTTTGTAAATGTTTTGTGTAATCTATTCGTTTCCGTAATCATCTGTTCAATAAAAGATGAATCGAATCATAGAGCTATGGTCAATCTGTATGAACAGTCAACTGTGACCGCTTCCTCGATAGATCTTTATTTCTTCTTGGATAATTTGTTTTTATATTGAATGTGACGGTTTCTTATAGTTTTTTCGTCGCCCGTGTAAATCGTCATGCTTTTGTTGGTGTATGCGCGAGCGCACCTGTCCACGGCCTCGATGAAAGCACGGTGCTTTAATAATTACTAACGATCTCTTTTTATACGATTGAATATTTCGATTGGGAAGTAGATCACCTCGTTGATTACGAGAATCTTTTTGTTATAGTTTTTACGCTTTGGGTAAGCGGTGGAGCGTGGACGTATTTTTTCAAACCGCTATTTATGGTCGCCCAATTGTCATCGATGGATTAGTCTTTCAAAACATTATTTTTAATGAAAGTTTACTTATTAAAGGGGTATTCCTTTCCAAAATCATGAGATAATAGGAAAATAAGTCATACTATTCAGGTCTTAATGTTAATCTTCAAATGTTTTTCCAGCGCATTTTTTCCGCATTTTATCTAGGTCAGATTATCTGATCTGTTTCCTTAAATTGGGATTATCCAAAGCATTGTCGTGGTTGAATAGCTCAATTGAATTGCAAGTGGAAATGTTTCAATTATTATCGTAATTGTTTATAATCTTAACCGATATTATAAATGCCAGTCTGTTTGTTTGTTACGCTTTCACGCCCTAACTATTCAGGAGATCGTCATTAAGATTTGTACACAGAAATTATCAGTGCTATAGAAACGGACATAAGGTACTTTTTATCCAGAAAAAAAAACTTGGGAGATATATACAAAAAATATTTTTTACGGTCGTCCAACGCATCAACTGGGTCTCTCGACATGAATTTGCTAATTTCAAATGAGCATGCCGGCACTTCTCATATCGGGAATTGTTCAGTATTGACATCAAGGCCAGCGAAGTCGCGGGTAAAGCTAGTTTTGTATGCGCTTACTACGTTTATGCTCATCTCCATAGAAATTCCTATCGATACGAGTACACAAATATGACATTGATTTTCAAGTATTTCGGTAAACTTTTTCTTTTCTTTGTTTAAAACTATTCAGATGTGTTTAGAAAACATTTTTGAAGCCTATATGTTCGTGTGGTGATTGACAAATCAACACATTCGACCATTAACACCTTAACCGCGATATAAAGTTACGAAATCGTCTAGCATTACGACGAACATAAAAATATAACTCTTATCATGTTATTTGTCCATAATTTCAATAAATAACGTCCACCAGTTATGACACTGGCCGACATATTTATTCAAATGAGAGATATAATTATATTTTTATAAACAAGGTGAACTAACGGGAAACGAGTCTTATCTATAATTTATTCCGGTAATGGATCAATGGTAACGGTAACACTTGCCCGGGATAATTCCCGTGTATGATTTGTCAAACGTATCCCACGTGTCAGGGGTTGATGACGGTACCTAACATCTGTTCTACCTGCGGATCAAACACATCAGAAAATCTAAGCTTCCGATGTGAAACATACAAAAACGGTTTTAAAAACTGAAGCCAAGCCTCATGATATTCCACAGAAATTCTATTGGTACTTGTTACATTTTGAAAACGGACTCAACTTCTAACTAAATCCATAAAAGCTTAAGTTTTCTGTATGTAAAGTATATTTTCAATCTTATGGCACATAGCTTTTGGGTACATTATCGTGCAATAAATATTATGACAGCGGTTAGAGCGGAAGGAACAGCTCAGTGTGTGGCTGCACATTTGTGTTATTAAATGATTTATGGCTGAGGATTACAGGGACTGAAGGGTTGTGAATGATTTTAGAAGTTACGTTCTAACCAGTTGAGTGTTATTTCGCGTGCCACGTACATCTGTTAATCATGAACGGTAGTCGTGTGTTGATCTCAATGTAATTGAGTTAACTGACACACTGATGACTTATTTGACAGAGTGAGTCGTCTGTTTAACTATTCCCTGCCTGTAAAATTATGTTCTGTTCCGCGTAATGGATCCTGTCAAAATGTTTATCATTACTATTATTATATAGTCACGTTATGTCCCTTACCGGGTAGTCAGAGAGCACTGGTTGCCAATAACTCTATTTTTATAAACCTAACGTGTTTATTAGAAATCGATAATTCTCTTCATACACGCGCTATGGTTTCAGAGACCCCTACTTTCCGCATCAGCCAGTGTCTGAACTATTTGGACCAGATATGTATGTAGGTGAGTACCTAGCTAATATATCTTGATAGTAATGTTTATTGGATGTGCTTATAATACTCATCATCTTTTTAACAACTCGAAGTTAGTTAATATTTTGCATTAGAGAGATAAGACATACTAGTAAAAAAAAAAACAGTGAAATCATATAAAAAGTATCTCATATTTCCTCATTAACGATTACAGTGTAAGAGATAGAATCGACTGATGGTAATATCTTAATGCAATTGTAAATTGAATAACTTTGTAAATTGTAAAGCGTTTGGTATGTTCCATTGATATAGACATCAATCATACGTATACATCAAAGTACTTACACGTTTTGTTGAACAAATTATTCAGCTTTCTTTAAAGGAAAATATTTTCTAGTATTTTCTCCGAACATGGCTTTAAAATGGTGGCTTTTGGCGAGTCGGTCCAACTATAAATCTAAGTATTTCTTGCCAATATACTAATAATATAATTGAATCAAAGGAAGACGTTCCATTAAGTACAACATAAAAAATATATAGACCGACTATCTATTGCGGGAATTTCCTGGAAGGCATTCGGTTATTGATCGCGCATTCATCGCGGGCGCATTATTTTTCCGGATGGAGATATCAAATTGATAAGTGAGGCACATTCGCAGCGGGCGGCGGAGGCATTATGAAATTGGCCGTACGTTAGGCGCCGTTACTTCCGATAAAATATAACCGGCTACGCCGCTCATATCCACTATCGCCAGGAGCCGAGTTTTTGAAGGAATGTCCCATTTTACCGTATCCCTATTAATCCTGTTTTACTGGACACTTTCAAAGGACAAAATGTGATTTGAGGATTAAGTAGCAATGCTATTGACAATAGCAAATTGACGTTGCATTATTTGGCTGTTAAGTGACGCTGTTTAGAATAAAGATTAAATTTTAAACTATCTTAAATATGAGTTTTATAAATGACTTTCTTATAGATTTTTTCTAAAAGTATTATATCACTAGTTCAGCTTCGATACATTTACTATCGACCGACTCAAATTACAATATTTCAATAATATTATTATCTATTAAACGAATCAATAATTTATTACCAGACAAACATTAGCAAAACTTGCGATACAAATGATGTTAAACGAGTATGGAAATACGAATATAAAATTTCGTTCATGTAATAAAAATTTGAAATTTAAAATAAATTATATAAAAAATATGTGGGTTATCAGTAATATAACGATACATCTCCCTGTGTTTTAATATTAAATTGCCAATCGTACCCGAAATATTATAACTTAATGGCTAATTAAAAATAATATTCGTTATCATTGAATAAACTATATTTTATTTAATACTTCACCTTGAGTATATTATGTCCCGAATATTATAACTATACAAAAAGATAATTTAGTCCATGATTTGATCATGGTAAGATGGCAAGCGTCTCATATCTATCTCTAAGTATCGACCCACATGGTTTGCAATAACTTCGATGATATATAAATGAAAACTCTTTGCTTATCATAGAAAACATTGGTAAAAAATATAGTTTAAATTTCAAGTTGAAAAATAAAATATAAGAGCCTGGTGGGTTAGTATTTAATCACCCTAACCTTTGAATTGAGGATTACAGGTGCAATTCCCACCAGATCAAATGACTTGAGTTGTATGAATTCGTTTTCTGATTAGTTATTAGGTCTGCCTGGCCTGGGAACAGGTTGTAGTGTGTTGTTCCATAATATTTATATTCGTATATTTTTCATCCCACGTATATTTGCATGGAAATCACCGTTACCGTTCTGTTATCAGATGACATGACTTATGCAAGCTGTTCGGCTATCCGTTCCGCAGGTTTAGTTATCTGAGATCGAGCACTGTATCTTACAGGCTATAGATACAACTAGCATCCACGATAGCATCATACACTTACGTAATTATATCAATACAAATAATTGTTATTAGGTATTTAATAATGTTTACCTATTATTATCATCATGATAATTATACGTTTATATTTTATATTTTAATTTATTATAAGTTTATATTTTAATTCAATATACATTTTATGATTTAAATAGTGTTTTGCGTGAATCGAATCGTAAACGTCATTATTTTACTTTGACATGCGTCATATTATTGACAGCTGTATAATTCTCTAATTTTTTGTTTCTTTCAAATCTGTAAGGCTCGAAATTTTTGATAGCGGTTGCTACATTTTTGTAAGCCAATAATACCGAATACTGAAGCGTAATGAATAAGCTCCAATTCAGGAACGGGATTCGTATCTCACTACATTTGATGTGCACTACACGGGGGGGTGAGGGGCGAGTTGGCGTAACGTCAGAGATTTATGATCTCATAACGCGCAGTTCCTCGCCAACCAAACGTTCAGACGTATTGATTTCATTTCGACATACATTTTTAAATAGCCTGTATACGTATGCTTCCTGCGCACTCTGCCGCTAACTCGGACGGAACCCAATCAAATTTTGTGCGTTAAACATTCATTGTCATTTGTAATTCTTATCGCGTTCTCATCTATTACTGATTCATTATAGAATTTCATTAAATTCACCCGTTAATGGGTTACAAACACGTTCTCATAACTCATACCCAGTGATCATGAGTGTGTGAGGATTTATGGTCAAGAACATGGTTTAATATATGTTCTGAACTGTATATATGAACATGTTTCAGATATATGTGAGAGGACACCAGTGTCCAACAGTGGAATGTAAAAGAATTAATAACGCAAAATCTATGAAAAGATTTCTTGTTAAACATATAATTTAAACGAGATACCAGTTGTGATGGAAGGAAGCGTTTCAGAAGCTTCGGAACCGGCATGCGTGTATGAAAATACCGATGAATGTAAAAGTAGGTACCTCAACTCTGTAAAGATAAAAATATTAGACACTCAGTGTGCACTGCCTGCCTCGTAAGCAACCTCACGTGATTTTATATGTAGTAACAATAATAATTGACATAATATATTTCTTACGTTTCAGTCATGTAGATACAATACTTATTACAATCCAATGTAATTTACACTGGGTAACTCAACTCGACTAGACTGTTTTGTTGGTCGAATGGTTGCAAACGTGACTATCAAACAGGAGGTCCTAGGTTCAAATCCCGGGTCGGGTACTATTGGAATTTTGTAATTTAGAATTTCCAGTAGTGTCTCGGAGTCTGGATCTGTGCCCGGTGTATGTGTACTACATTCGTTCGCCTAACTCTTTAAGGATTACAACGTGATGTTACGTAACTCAACTGAACTATATCTATGGTTGATATACGAGTATTCCGCCCGCGCAGGTGACAATGACTCCGAAACGTTTTGTACTGACGCGTCCTGCGCCTATCGCGAGTAACTAAAAAGGTGTCGTTAGTAATGGTTTTTGAAACATCATAAAGATGTCAAGTGAGCTGTTACCTGATTGTGGCTATCAGTGCAGTGTAATAGAGCGAGTAAAACGAATGTACCGTGCGCCTATACATTCCCAATAATATATATATTTGTATAACGCTTGTTTTAATAGTGAATTTGATTTAATAACATCTTTAAACTTAATTTTAAGCTGTTAATATCTTTCAGATAAGACAAGTGCGTTAGGGTGTATTTTTCAGTCATTTTTTTTCTTCTAGTAAGTTTTGTGCGTCATTTTTTAATCCAGAAAGTTCGAAGAGATCGTAGTAATTTTGATGTTAAAGTATTGCTTATAAACATTTATAGCAATGTTAAATCTTAATATGTGTGTAACATTTAGTTAGCTAACTTTTCTCTACATGATTCATCATGAGGTAGTTAATTTCCACCACTAAAATGTGAAACATTATCTTCACGAATACCAACGTAACTCTAGTATTGTAATAATTTGCATTTTCGAGTTTTCAAACGAATAGTTCAACTACAATACGACTTCGAACAACAATAATGATTTTATGATAGAATTTTATGATAATTATTATTTTGCCCTCACACCAGGCCCTTAGAGTTAGGCAGAAAATTCCAACAGAAAATATATAGTTAGTTTTAGTGAACTCTTACAGATTATTTCTGTTATTACTAAATTAGTATTTAAAAAAGTCGCACTAGATCTGGGTATATTAATTTTCTTATTAAAATTTTTCTACTTCAACACTTTGTGCATCACACTGACAAAAAAAGGAAAGATTCTATCAAGGCTTATTTTCATTTGCTCTGCTGACTGTCCTTTCTTTTAATCACTTCATAAGTCACCAGCCCGGCATTGTTACTCTTTATCTCGTAATTTTTGATGGCCAACGGTCACTTAACACTTCAAATTGTTACTGATAGTTTATTTATTCTAATGGCACCCTAAAGAGCATTCCACTAATCAGCTCGAGTGCATTGTCCAATGAATATAAAATGATATAAAGTAATTGACGCTGAGGAACATATAATGTTTTTAGTTCTATTGATAGCTGCGTTTATTGATGATGATTCTAACTTATCGTTTGTTTACAGGGTAAAGATAAATAGTGTCATGATTTTACAGTTCTAGCGGGCTAGATTTTTTGGGTGTAAAACACAGGTGAATTTGTTATTTCTAGGCGAGCGTGTCACATCTCGCTTACGACCAGGTAAGATTGTAGTCAAACGCGAACTTATCGCTATTTAAAACAAACATTCGAGGTTTACATGAGAGGTGAAATGTTTCACAATCAACGACTGCAAGAAAGTTTTAAACAAATCCAATACCTCACTTGTTCGTATATTTATGGAAGATTGTTCAACTAGGTATGTAAGTATATATATTTTCAAAATATGTATCTACAATAATTAAATACATTAGTGTCTATGATTAAAACAGATGTAAACTTTAGAGACAAAAATGTGGAACAACTTCTGCTGGTGTAGTTTGATGAAGCTATGCTTTCCTCCACCGCTAATGTCTCTGATCGATGTCATAAAACATAGATGAGAGATAAGTACCCGTAAATTTTCTGCATTTCCTATTGCTATATTCATCATACAGAAAATCATTGGAATTATTGTTCTTTCTTTAAATGACCTGTGTTGATACATGTGACCAGTACCTAAAGAATACTTATAATTTTTTTATTTCTTGAAATAATGTTCATCGTGTAAACAACACCCCTCCCGTCTGTCCCCTAGTAAGTCTTAATTTGCTCCTAATATCTCTCATTTTCATACCAAATTACTTTTTCTTAAATCATCGCAAACAGTAAAAAGCGTTTTAGTAAAATAAAAAAGAATGCTCAATCCTTACAACACGAAGTTACATTCATGTTCAGCCCAACTTCTGATTACAACGGGATATTGTTACATTTATCAGAGAATTCGGATAGGTAATAACAGCACTTTCGTCCATAAATTCACCATACTACAAAGAGTAACATAACAGAATATCGATCAAGCTTAAGGTACTTTGCACACCGTCCACGCTATTAGTCTCCGAGAGCGATACGAGTATGTACACTGAAAATCAACTATGTAAGGTCGACGGATTGCAAGACCAACAAAACGTTATACAATTTATAAACCTTTCGAGCGGTTTTCTAACATTTGCTTCAGTTGCAGTATTTCAAGATCATAAATTTATGGTAAGCTGGATAGTGCGTACATGTCTTTATTGGATCCCCTAGTAATATTTATGCTTGAATTGCCACTGCCATTGGTAGGCGGAAATTTTAATTTATGCGCTTAAGATTGTTTGTTTTTATGAGATCACAAACTTTTTGTATTTGCTACGTAAAAACATGATTTCATTCGATTGCGGAAGTCGACAATCGGTCTCAATAACGATATTTAATTGATGAATGATTAACAAATCAGTTTTAAAGCTAGCATCGTTCCGTGTGTCTATATGAAACTGTGCTTTATAAAGGATGAACATTCTTATAATAAAAATGAATATAATGCGTTTGCTTATTGCAAATAAAACTTAACATCATCCCTGAAATTCCCGAAAGGGTACGCAGAGAAGTATAACAGTGCCACGTTTTACCAGCTACATGCGTTACCGTCCTATAATAGAATTGGTGAGCCTATTGCCGTACACCAGGCACAGATGTGTGGATCCGTGCCTGGTCCTAGCAACAAATAAACATTTTTACTAGAAAGTCTCAAACAAATCCAATAGCACCTGACAGGTGATTTGAACCTAGGACCACCCAATCGGCAGTCGCTCTTGCAACTATTCGACCAACAAAGCAGTCAATAATTTCTAATATTTTCTTATAATATTAAAGATCATACATCTATATCATACACGAATAGTTTACAGGTAAATAAGATAGTGTAGAAAAAAATCATGATATCGGGATTTGTATAAGTAGGTACGAGTTTAAACAAAATGTTTCTATTCATCTTTCTGAAATATAAGCTGGTGAAATACATTCAAGTCTTTAAGTGTTTTTAACGTCCGATAATTCTATATTTGTTTGGATCCGTGCCCGGCATATGGCAATAGATTCACCACCTATTCCATGGGACTTAAACGTAACTGGTGAAACATGGGAGGGTACTATACTCCTCTGCCTATCCCTCCGAGGATAACAGGCATAATGTAACGAAGTTTTTAGATTCGCCCATACTTTTTCAATTTTCTGCCAATTTCTCTTCATTTTTTGTCCCATGTTTCAATAGAAAGGTTCAGGCCACAGTTTGCCACCCTGATCAAAGTTAGTTGGAAGAGTGGGTTGGAAGACTTCCGCATGATGTTTGATGTTTGCACTCATATTAATATAATTAATTCTGTTATTATTTAATTTCACTATTAATTGTTATTCCAATATAATTGATGTAGGAAGCAGTTTTCATTCAAACACGTGCTGGTTTAGAATAAATGTAACGTTGTAAGTGAATAAGTTTTGAGTATACTAATAAATCCATATTATTAGCTGTCAAACGTTGGAGCATAAGTTGATTAATAGTTCTTAATAAACTTTGGTTAATTGATTCAATGCCTGGAAATGATATCATTATGCCCATAGCGATTGGATCCGCTTGAAAAATTCTAATTTGGGAACGGTGACACGGCAAAAACGTGCAGCCATCTTGTTACGGATTTCGAGCAATTAACTAAAACCATTTATCTCCTGCATGATTTTCGATATTTTATTCATTTGACGCAACGACAAAGTGTATAATTATAACATCCTGTGCTTCATGCTGAATGAAAATTAGATAGAGTCGACTCTAATTTTATGAGCCCTCTGTGAACTTGTTTCTACGTTTCTTAATTTATTTTTGTTTGGTTTGTAATGAAGCCTCGGCGATAACAATATCGATTGTTCGTGAATCGAACGGAAGTCGAAATTTGAACCCTGACATGGCGATGCCCCGACCGTGACTGAACCCACAAATGGCTTATAGTCGACGACTTACATTTATTCTTTTTTTCATTTTGTCATTGTATATTTATATTGTTTCCACAATTTCTCCTTACTTGTGGTTAGCGTTAAAGTCCATTGAAAAGATTTTTTTCTAGGTAACGTTAATGGGTTTAGATTTTTCATGTCTCATTGTTACTGTTTCTTATTGTGTACTGTTACTGTGGAGTTAGGGATATCTTCTGCTTGATGAATTCAGTGTGATACAAAACGCCTTGTCAGTTGCTATTAGGACGCTCTGCTGGCTCTACTGTCTTTAAGACATCTCGATACACAGAAAAATAAAAAGAGGACAGGCGTGTCGTACAACAGTTATCTAGATCTGAGTATTCCGAGAAGAGGGGACTCTGCAACCAAATATCATGACTACCGTCTTACAAATGAGAAAATTTCGCTCTAATTATTTATGAATGTGTTATCGTCATATCTCGGGAGCTCACGACCCGGCGTCTGTGCGCACGACACGAGCAAAACCGTAGGTAATTAGCAAATGTGCCTTTCTTTGTTCTCTTAGCACGTTTTGCATTGGTTTCCAATCTATCGGTGCATACACCGAGATAGGTAGGAGCGCGACAGGGGCGATGGATCGTTAATAAACCTCCATTACTTTCATTAAGGCTATCTGCGGACAGTGGTCGTATCGCGACGTCGGCCGTCATGCCATCGACACATAACAAAATTAAACGCGATGACGCTATCGAAGGCCGCGCATCGCGCGCTTGCCGCTATCCGCGGGCTCACTTAATTGCGAAATACGAATAAATGTTGATAATACGTTTCAATCGTTGCCGAGCGCCGAGTGCCCGTACCGAACGTCCAGCGCCGAGCGTCGAGCTCCAACATCATTCTCCGTAATCCTAAATCTTGTTATGGAAATGACTGGAATACCTAAGCATCTATAATAAATTACGTTTCAGATTATCGTATGATCCAATCGTAAATTAAGACAAGATACATAATTAAGGCGAATAAATAAAATGGTTGGCATTTCGACGGGAGCACGTTCGATTTTGCCCGCCGATATACACATTATCCATTTTGAGCTATCAGTCCCCTTTAATAAAGTGTAGTTTGATTCGTTACATTTAATTGCGATTCAATCGCCAACAATATTGAAGGAGGCAGAAGAGTGCGGAGGCGGGACGGGGCTCTGAATGTCACGACAAGATTTTTAATTACGGCGACGATATCATCTAAGAACTGCACTCTCTGCTATAAGTTCGCGACACGTCGTGAAATTACATTTCAATAATTATTTGTGGAGAGAATTATAAAAGCTATCGGGAGAGCTTTTAATATGTCACAGTTTGGTACGGAGTGGATATAGCGTGTTTATGTCTGAACGCAACAGTGAAGTATGGAGTTATTAAGGCAATGCGCCGCGGTAGTTGGGACGGGACATGCGGAGCGGCGTGTCGCTGTCGAATATGATCCGAGGTTTATTTTCGTTCTTCTAATGCGTCTTCGGTGTCGTCCGGAGGACAATTAAAAATACAAAAAGTGTAACGTTTGTTTCAGACGTTCATTGTCTCCGTTATTAATAAATTCATTTTACTGAGTTGAAGTGGACGTGTATTTTATTCGCTTTAAGTGGTTTCACATTGTTTTATATTTATGTGCGGTTATTTTCGGCGAAGACATTATAATGCAGTTTGTGGGGGAAGATGTGAAACGTCTCACTCTTACTCCATTAAAGATATTTGAAACTTCGAGAGTGCAGTCATAAATTGACTTTTGTAGTAATAACGGTTGTTCTAAGAATATCTATTGTACTTCGCGCGTACTCCTTACGGGACGCGGGAGTATTAGAATTTTCGAATGTTATAATGTGTCTCTATAGTCGTTCCAAACTGCATTGTTACCGAAGCTGTTAGTGGTCTCGTTTATATGCGGTAGCTGTCCCGCATTTTAGTTAAAATTATTATTATTGTAGTCGGGTACATTTTACTCTCCTTCAAGTCGTAGAGTCGTGGGCACGTCCTCGCGCCACACTACCAGTGCATTTACTTTACTGCTCTGATATCTTACAGGTAGCGCTCTTAACTTCCATATGACTTCTTTTATAGTCTTCTCTACGCGTTATAGCCGTGTGTCACGTGAGTCTCTGATTACTGGTCATTTCACGGTAGGCGCGGCCAGTAGGTAAATAGCTTAGTAAACCGTTAAAAGAAACAAAGCTCAGGGCTATTACCATTGGAAAGGGTTGCAAATATTCATTTCAAATATTATACGATCGCCCGCGAGGCATACACCTCGTGAATTTCCGGTTAACAAAAAGATAGAAGAGGCTCCGCAACAAAGTGAAACAAGATCCACTCTACTAATCCGACAAAAGCGAGCCTTGTTACCCTTCAAATTTATTTATAAGAAAACTCTCGGACAAGTCGTTAATACCTATAAAGTAGGGGCGAGAGAGGCGCGAGCGAGTTTATAACTCACGTACCGAACTTTACTCGCCGACACATAAAATAATAGGTGTAAAAACTTACACGGGAATGTACTCAGTGAGCGAGCGAGCCAAGATGGACGGCGGCTCGCGGGCTCCAGTGGGCACTGCGGCGCATCCTCGCGCTCCGGCTCGCGCGGCCGGGCGCTGGCCGACGATCGCCTTACCAACAATACACCTAGCCGAGAAATTACTATTTTGTTCGCGTAATTAATGGTTCACAAAACGTCTATGAATATCTTATAGCCTATAGCTCGCGCCAGCCGTTCTTGACTTATAAAAAGATTTATAAAACACCATGCACTTTGTATACCGGTGTTTACTTTGTCACAGATTTGTAGCTTAGCTAAGTAATTACTACACGCATGTACGTAACGAATTTAATCGTTTATTTCGAGACTTCATTCGCGCTATAGTAATTTGATTGTTATATTACGAATTCTAACTCCTTATAAGTATCATAACTTAACGTTACGGATATATTATGTAGGATCAAATCTGTACACAATTTCTTTTATTGCTGCATATGCCGTCTTCATACTAATCGGTGTCGTGTCTCATTTTAGTTCAGTTCCAAACATAACAATAGAGGCACCGTGAAGAATATTTTTTGAATTAATCATGGTAATGAACACCTTTCGAGCGTTTTATATCGGTTTTAATTCAGATATCACTGCGGAAACAAACGTCCGTTTATCCAGCCATCTGTGGTGCAAGCGCGCACCGGTAATCGTTAACCCCGAGGTGATATTATTTTGAATATCCAATTCCTTTAACGTTATTATTTAAATAATTCTTTAGCGGTCGCGCGAAGGTCTAATTTGCATCGTTGTGTTGTTTAGGAGTAAGGATGTATGACACAAAATCGAATCGAGAACAGACGCAGAGCGCGAGCCCGCGGGCTCTGGGCACGTGCGCGCCCGCACCTTGCGCCATTCTGTTGCTGGACACGAAATAAATGAGCATCGCGTTCAATGTGGGATTGTGTTTTTTCTTCATAGTAGTAATGTTTTTGTTCATGTACAACTAATAATTGTGTTTGAAAACAGAACTCGAGTAAAATACTAGGTGATCTAATTTCATGACTGTATTGATTGTGTGTTATTTAATGTAAGCATGTCACTTCGTGTACTTATTACAGCAATTTGTACAATGAAGTTATTCAAACATTAAGTTAAGGGACTTATTACGTACCAACTGTTTTACAGAAATATTTACTTTTCATTTTTATATTTTAGTGAACTCTCTTTTAAATAGTAATACGCCTGTAATCCCCGAAAGGGTAGGCAGAGGAGTGTAGTACACTCCCACGTTTCACCAGTTACGTTTAAGTCCCAT
>DWME01003206.1:0-18846 GCA_018244795.1 Parelbella ahira ahira | reverse complement strand
TGGCCTTGACCCTCTCAATATGAGAGGAGACCCATATTCCAACAGTGGAATGACAAATGGGTCGATTATTATTTATTTTATTATCGCGTCGTGTTCTCTGAAAAGAAAATTGTTGCCATTCTTTTCGCTTCCATGTGGGCTGGAGAAAGGCATTGTGATCGTAAACGGAGGAGGAATCTTTGCATTCCAGCATCAAAAGCTCAAAAATTATACTTAGTCTTTTAGCGTTTCGCCAGTAGGTACTAGCGTTTCTTTTCCCTTTCAACTGTTTTTGTGTTTAGAACGAAGTGGGCGGTTTGTTGTTCACGGTCGGTGCACAAAGGTCTATGAATTTTTTTCTATAAGACATGAAGGCCATGTGTGAATTGGCATAAGGCTTTTATATCAGCTTCTTCTTCTTAGCGTGTCGATGACAAACACATTTTATATCATTTTATATCAGCAAAAACACATTTTATATCATTTATATTATTTTATATCAGCTATAAGACATTCTTTCTGCAGTGCTCTATTTCAAATGAGATTTCTTTAGCGAATGTCATTGACATGTACCTACATAGTTAGCCAAGTTACTCAACTCGAATATGATAAAGATACAAAGTATTTTATAGGCATATATTTTAGTTTTTAATGTATGTATTAAGTAATATTTTAGTAAATGAATGTACTAACACTATTATTATGAACATATGCATGTGGAAAAATAATTCACCCTGAATGTACATGTAAAACACCTACTTGTAGGTATATGTCATTGTAAAGTATATTAAGTGCAGTAATGTCCCATAGAGGTAAGCAGACATAAACATTTCAATCGGCTAGGGTCTTGACAAGTTTCTTTGAAAGTTGTCATACTTGTTAGTCACACATTAAAATAATAATAGTTTAATAACAAAATTGCTCTTGCATTAGTAAATACTGAGGAATGGTGAAGGTAATGGGGTTAATTATAAAATCAAGTTATAAGTATTACTTTATTATAATAAGTGTAATAAATTGTGAGAAATAAAACATTTGCCGTAAGTGGAATGACGTGATTAAGTTAGGTGGCGGTCGGCGGGCGAACGAGCCCAGTCCGGTCACATCAGAGGCACGTTCATGTCGGAACAGACATCATAATATAGCAAAGTTATAGCAAAAACAACTTCGCCATTATTACACTGTTTGTAACAATCGCGCTGAATTCAATAACTGTTAACATAAAACAAATATTTTATCATTGTATTAATTTGAGACGTGCTTTGAAAGAATTACATAATATTATAATGACCGAAGAGGTGTTCGGATGTGCACGTACGTTGGAGCTCTTTCACCCACAGTTGCCCAAAATCGTAAAATTACAAAATATTTAACGTGGCATTACGTATTGCTATTTTATTCGTAGACAAAGGAAGTCAAATACAATTTAAAAGTTATTAGATTAATATTAATTGTGCTTAATTAGTATCACTTTGTGGAGATTACAACCGATATCGTAGTGTTAAGACAGAAATTGTAGTGAATTTTTACTAATCATCTTAAGAATTTGCTTGCTTTTGTTAAGAAAATATTATCCTTGGCATGTCTCTCATTTCACAGTCCAAATTCTTGGGTGACGATGTACAAAAACCTTTTCGAATGAAAAGAACTTATGCACGAGGCAATATCTTTCGAAGAATTTCTTGTCATATAGACAAACAATTTTATTATATGTAGAGAAGCACAGCTTCAATTAGATTATAAGTAATTACTAGGCTTGTGGTGCCTAATAATAAAACAACTGTAATTATAATTTACTGTCACGTCTTTTTTTTCATATGATATTTGCTTACAATTTTCATAACTGAAAAAGGATTTATGTAGAGCGACATTTTTATTATTTTTGTGGAACTGAACTCTGCCATGACGTCTGATTTATAATGTAGCCTCGTCAGACGGAGCGAGTGATAACGTCTGAACCGACTTTTACATCGCTTTTGTATTTTGCTCAACACGGTAAATGGTTGAAGTGTAAACAGCGTACCAAACTACTAAAATTAAGTTGTTTCTATTGCAATTGTGGACTCGGTTTCATCATTCTTAAGACGATTAGTAATTTAATATTGGACAAATAGAGACGACTACATTTATTGACTCTTATAATTATGTTATGTTTTAGCGTGTTACCGAAGTTACATGTGACTAAATTGAAAATGAGTTTGAAAATGTAAATGTGACTTAATTTCGGAACGTATAATTGTGCATTAATTTTTAGTGACACTGATATTATGATTTACGTATAAAGAGTTCGCATGTCTTGGTATCTGGATCAAAATGACTGTATTGTAAGAAAATAATTGGAGGTATCTGTCCACCAACAGAGGGACTTTACACTTGTAGAGAACGCGACCGAAAAAACAGTTCTTAACCATAGTAGGAACTGTTAGATTAATTTATTTGAACCCGTAATTATTATACAGAAGGCTTTTGAGGTACTATTTAGCACAAGTTATAAAAAGAAATTGACTACCGAAATGTGATACGCGTAGAAACTAAAAAGTGCTTTGATTGTATTTTACTTTCAATTCTGATCAAGATACCAGTACAGCAGCAGTTGTCGATACAGTAGAATATGAGGTACATACGTACGTAGATTTCGTTTCAAAAAGGCGCAAAAGCGTTCATAAAAATGTTCACGACATCGAAACTGCATAAAAAATTCACAACTAACACGTTTGAGCTTCACACGACATCAAAACTGTAATAAATATTGTGAATTTTGTATATGAAAGAAACGAGTCTACTCAAAATGATATCAGACGAATAGTCAATAACATCACAATACAGTGATACGGCGAGAAGTGCTACTTTAATATATTTAAGTATAGAATTACAAGCCTTTGCATGAAGCGTACCCGCGATTTGTGCTCGTGGGTTGTTTGTGAGTTCGAAACTTGATTTCTTTGATGAAATTGCTGTCTTTCTATTTCGTAAAGTTCAATATATATTATCTCACATTTTGACATTAATTTGCATCTTGAATGTGTCATCTCCGCTTTCTACAACCCCGTACTGTCTTGATAATTTCATCGTCGGCACGTTACTGAATGCAATAATCAATTTTCTTAATAGGAACAGTTCCTATTAAGAAAAGATTTAATGAGAATTATTAAAATGATGTGTTATCAGAAAAGGCGCTTGGAAGAAACTTGGAAAGATGTTACGTATTTAAATTAATTTTGAAAATACACATTCTGTCGTATAATGTGTACTAAATGCTACAATAAAAAATATGTAGACTAGCGTCTACATACTGTGGCGCTAGAGAGGATATATTGTAAATGAAAATAAGATGAACTTAGTTCCAACTTTTTAATAAAACTTACATTGGCTATCGCAAGTGGCCGTATAGGTATAAGACAGTCTCGCCTTTGGTTTTTGTAAAACGCAGTTATTATTATTTTTATTATTATTATTGACACCCCTATAAAAGACTATACTAGCTTTTAAATAGCATATTCTATAGCAAGCTTCTAAGCCAAAGAGACACTATTATTTTAATAAAAAAAACAAAGAAACCAGTGAAAGCTAATTAAAAGAAATAATAGTCTTTTTTATAATTTATTCATATGTGGACGTAAACTTCTCGGGGGACTAGTTTTTAATGTTAACGTTTTGTAATCGGGATGACACATAAAGTCTAAATGCTTTCGTATTTTTACTTCTTAATCATTTTTCTGCAGCACAAACATTGGCACAAGCCGCACGCTTCGATCCAAAAATGTCTCGATTAAACGAAATAGGCGTATATGTATATACGTACAGACGTGAAATATATACAGGTGACACGTGGCGATTACACAAATTGAACTTACGTTATCCTATAAAAATATCTAGATATAAAAGTATAGGCACGAGAAATTTCATAATTAATGTGTGCATCGACTATCACGCTAGTAGTTATAACATTATGTGCAAAATTTACAGTACAGATTATCAAGGGGAGCGCACACGATGTACTCAATGGACTGGTGTTCAGCAAATATATGAAAACCTGCTTTTTGCTATACGTAAATATCTCGTGGAGTAATTTTCGTGTACAAATATTAATTGTCCGAGACTATTTAGTTTAATTATAAAGTCACCAGTTTTTAATTCAATATGGTTGTGTAGATCGTGTGCAAACACCTCAAGGAAAGGCAAGATTTTTATTTATAAAAAGACGCGTCTCTCGTCGCGAAGCGTATGGCACACTCGAAAAGTTATAAATCGAATAATAGTATATACGTAATTAAGTCCAAAATGTAATTACTTAATATAGAAGTATTAACATAATATCTTGTACTTTTCATAGTCATATGAATTAGCTATTAAGGATCAAAATTGTTATTTAGATATTGGTCATATTATAAAAAAACACTAGGTGTGTTATTGGAACAAACTTTCATTTACGTTACTATTAAACAAAATATTTACTGAAATTAATTATATTCCTACAGATCAAATAAAAATTTTTAATCATTTATCTATATTTTACAGGCACAGAAGGTATCGAATGTGTCCCCGTTACTGAGAAATGTACATATCGAAATGTTATCCGATCCAGGTCGCAAGGCGCATTCGATGCACATCTATGGTCGCCCACCCGTCTTCACACAATACAGTTGTAGCCACATCACGAGCTAGCGCTTCTAAACACGGGCGACTTTTACGCCACACCAGTTATATTTGTAAAGAAAATGTTGATCGTTTTAGTTACATATTAGGTTTATGTAATTAGGTCTAAATTCTATATAATTCTGAAGTTATCCTCCAGCGCCTAAGGAGGTGAGCGGCTTCATTGTCGCATCGACTTTAATACACGGCACAAAACAAATCAATATAATATATACATTGTACATTGAGCCCAATGTATTATGTCAGGAAAAAATAGTAACATTAAGTAATCCTGTACTAACTGCTTGGTTCTTGTGTTTTCTCATTGCTAAATTTTTTTAGGTCTGCGTCAACATTTTTTTTACATACATAAACAGGTATGTATAGTAAAACATAAAATAATAATTAATTATTTAAAATACAAAGACAGTGCTCATCTTAAATATACATACGAATAAACTTATCTAATAATCTGTAAATATTTCCCAACTACATTTTTTCCCGTATGTTTTGGCAGTATTCACAGATTAAATAGATATTTTGTGCTCTTACAATTTAGGTATATCGTAGTTAAAACAGTACTAATAAGGCATTATTTTTACACAGCTCTTAAGATATTTTAGAGAAGAAATATTTGCAGTGAATGCGAATAGTTTTGCCACTATGTTTTTATTATCTGGACGTATTGCAATTAAAAAGAAAGAAAAAATATATGTAACATGTGGAACTGAGCATTTCCATGTAGTCATACCATGTTATAGTCGGAAACGAATTAATTTCTAGTTTTATCGTATTTTATTTACCGTTAACAAATACTGTAAAATTATCCTAGCGTGTTCTTTTTTGCGTTAGCTTTTTGACAGAGGAACATTTTTTATTTGTGTCGACTTGAAATCTATGTCGACATTTAACCGCGCTTCATTCACCGAATAAGGATAGGCCGCATATCACATTCACCGGCCAGGCAAAAGCAAAGGGTAGGTAGCTACTGAAACGCTAGGAGATAAATAATTCAATTTTTAATCCGCATATAGTCTTGAGCATGAAGCTAAGCTCGTGATTTATATAATTCATAGCTTATTTAATATCATTGTCTTATTTAATACGATTAGATTGTTTTGCTATATCAAAAGATAATATTGGCTTTCGGATGTGACCATAAAATCGCGCTTAAAATGCCAATAAGCTAATTTATATGGTTCACATAAATGCAAATATGTATAATATGTTAAATAATTTGCAAACAGAACTATATTTCTGTAAACGTTTCGCATTTTTTTTGTATCCATTAACCGAAGATGCGTTACAATATTTGGAAAAAAAATCACAACCGCAAAAAAAGTAAATGTAGGTAGATGTATACAAAGCAAGTGTGAGTTCAGTATGTGTACAGTCAGACTGTACGTTTTCCTTAACGCATAGGTTTTTTTATTTTTTAAAAACATACATGTTCGATGCTTAAATTGGAGATTTAAATTGTTTATAAAAACAAATGTTTCCTTTCCCACATTTTGGCACAACTGTTTTGAAGATGATTTACCTAATAGTCAATGAAAAATGAATAATTAGAAATGCTGTGTATATCTATATAACTAAACTTTATCCACATGTCTTAAAAAGTTTCTACGGTCACTGTATATCAGTGTCTTCAAAGTAGGTACAAGAAATCATTACAAATTATTCGTGTTAATGGTTGCTGTGAATGTGAATTTATGCTTTAGAAGCTCATAATCGTAAAAGCACAATCAATACGCCTTAACACTAGAAATAACTTTTAGTGACGGAAAAGCAAATTCGTCAAGAAATAGCAAACCGAGCTCTGTTATTGTGCTGACCTCACACGCTACGAGCTTCCAAGCGTTTATACGATCTGTTGCTAATCTATAACAAGTGCCTATATATTAAGCAATATAGTGGAAACTTTATAGAGGAATGAAGTTATACGTAAACGTGGAATGTGAGAAGGATACATCATAACAGTAATCAGTCTCAAGCAAAAACATGCGGATAGCATATTAATTAAGATACCAAAGATTGCCTGTTTACAATTGCAATCAAAGTTTTGATGGCATAGCCAACCGACGTTTCCCCTCAACACAATGTTGAATCCCACCGGAAGAATCACTTCCTCGATTTCATTTTATGACAGCAACCATAAAAGTAATTTTACAATACAACTTACGACTAGAACCTACAAAGATTTGGTCCGTCTGTTAAAACAAAAACGAAAAGACAATACTTCGTTGAGGCGTTTATATTCGTTCGGGTAGCGCTGGCGGGCAGTTACAGGCACACAAACATTAGCCATAAAGTGACGATCAGACATATAGAACGCTTAAAAGACAAGTTCGGGTCTTTGTAATTAATGTCCATAAATAAGGGATTCACATCTCTGAGGATTGGCCACCCGAGTTCGACAGCTTGTTGAATCCGACCATCTTTGTTTTGGTGCGTCTTCGAAACTTCGCGCTACGATATTAATGAGTGTTTGTAACAATCGTTAGTAAAACAATCATTGAATTACCATTGCCAGTAATGATTACCCTTGAGTTTGTCCGTCAAAGTTTGAATCAAAATGATGCCAATTACGATTTATATTTTCCTAACGATTGGATCGATGTGAATAACTCAGATCAACGAGAAGCAATATGGTTGCCAATGAAATCAAAAATGATACTATAAAGCAACAAGATGTACGGAATCAAGGAGCTGTCAAACTATGCCATTCACATTCTCGACATTATCATGTAGCGGCCGTCGGACAGAAGTTCTCTCGTGTCAGAAGGAGATCCGGGACTAAGGCTTGGGGCTACCGAAGGCGTGGAATACGTGTCTTTGTTAAATTTTCCCAATCTTCTCTCAGATTCTGAAGTGACCGAGATTTCTTCCTCCACTATTTGCTCCAGCGGAGACTCTCTCGTAGCATCCCCGTTCAAAGCGAGTGCATTAACGAATCCATGTGCCCTGTCCGCGGGTGGCTCTGTATAGGTTTCTGTAATTGTCTCCGGCAGGACTTCGGTGGCTCTCGCTCGTCTTGTATGCTTGGTGTGCATGCCTCCTGTCTCTGCATCTCTCTCTAATCTATGCCCCGAACGGGAGCGCGTCAGTTGTCTTTGGACGTAGTCTTCCAATGCGTCCTCCTCGCTTTTAGTTAAATATTTGTGGAGAGCAATCAAAAATATTCCGATGCCAAGGGCGAACAGACCCGAGCAGACGAGCTCATTGAACCAACTGACGGAACCGATATTGCTCCAGGCTGTTACATCGTCGGGCAGCCAACCAGAGGCGATCAGAAATACACCGAGTACGAGGAATACTACTCCTAGGTGGAGCATGCCCACAGAGGATACGACTTCATTGTCCGTTGTTCGAGTCTTTTTGTAGCGACGACGTTCCAAGCTGCCGGTTGAGCAGTGAGGGGAAGTGACGCCGGACTCGGAGGACTGGAGAGAGTAGCGACGTTCTCGCGCGCGCTGTTGTTCGGCTCGGCGTTTACGTTCGCGGCGGATAGCGAGCGCCGAGTGCAGCCCCACCGCATGCATCCTGCAAGCACGGGCACGGGTGAGCGGGGTGAGCGACGTGCGGGGGGCCGCAGGCGCGGGTAGCCGCACGCCGGCCGGAGCGACCGCCACCCGTGCCCGTGCCGTGCCGCGGTATCACATGTGAAAAGACTTGATCATTATTAAACGGTTACGAAACTGTCTGGAGTATTGAAGTTGAATGCTTCTAAGTATTTATTGCATTTCAATTTCTGGGAATTATTTTCCAATCATATATATAATAATGAGTTAATCAAGTCTTTTCAAGAGTCACAATATAATGAACATAATAAAAGGTTATTATCATATTATCATGTTATTTAAGAGATCGCTGAGGTAGAGACAACTTTATGAACGCAATGTTCGAATCAGATTTTCGACTAAAAAGTCTGAGATTTAAGCTTAAGCGGCCCCTAGAATGAAAAATATTTTTAAGGGAAACAAACCGAGAAACCTATTTCAGTTTCTTTCCATTTAATAGATATACCACTGTTGTAGCAATAGAAAATATATTTGCATCTAATTACAGTGAACGATTTCAATTTTTATTATTGATCAATAGAAGTTAGGTGTACCTGTCCAATATGTGTAATATTAGAGTCCATTTCCATTATCTTACATTGATTAGTAGGAGCGTTACTTGATTTAATAAGCACATTATTTTATCTCTGTCATTTTTTCATCACTAACCCTTTTATCGCTGCTATAACTTTGGACAGGGGCTGTCTATTAGAATCAGAAGCCCATAGTTCACTTTAAATAATCGTTAGTAGAAAATAAGTTGGGTAGGCAATTTTTTTATATTCAACGGTATTAAAAAAATCAAGTACTTAGTAACATATTTATGTAAACATGTTCGACGAATGACCTCGTATTAGATTACTCATCGATGAATTTGTGAGATCAATATCGACTAACAGGTAAATAGTGAAATGGTTATGAAGTGACAAAGGTAAAAATGCTAATTTGAATCTCACATCTATTGAATAAAGTAAGGGTTCTCAGCAAACAAATTTAAGGCAAAAAATCTCAGCTATCCACTGTAAAACGTTTACTCTTTTGTGCGCACAATTTCAATTTCAGTCCAAGGCATTTCGTAATTCAACAAGCTCTTAAAGCCGCATTCTACGCCTTTCGCAATATTCTGCTGGCAGTTTCTTCTGCAATATAAAGTCAATTACATTGCATAATTCTATAACGGACCCAAATACATTTTAAATAGAGACAGACATTAAAATCGAAAAAAGTCATTCTTTATTCAAAATGTAATTTTATTTATATCGATAATAATTTCAATAAACAATAAAGGAAAAGAATATTTATTTTTAATTTCTATGTTGTTTTTGTGTATATTAGATACGTTTGTTGCTTATGTTGTTTGTGACAAAATGATCTAAATTTTTTTTGATGTTTGAATCACAATCGAGTTATTACTCTAAGTTTGGAGGAATCTGTTCTAATGGGATATGTTCTAAGTTTTTTCTATTGTGGGAGACAGGTGTAAGACTCAGGGTGTCACTTAGTTACATGCATACGGTGTTCAAACAACATGACTTGCAACACATTATTAACAAAAAATAAAAATGATGAGTGTTTATATAGTGCGGGGTAGCCGAGAGCTTTCGCTTCAACCCCTCTCGAGTTAAGCGTCTTATTGACACTTCGAAAAGAGTGGCTATCGATTGTTGGTTGGTTTCATTTCAGCAGGTGTAGATATGGCTTAGTATGTATATTACGGCTTGTGATGTCACCACACTCATATTTCCTGCTCGTTTTACATATGTCCGTGTCATAAAACTGGTAGCGGGACATTATAGTTGATTTTCGGTGATCTACAAGTCGATGTTTGTTTTCGCACAACGTGTCTAATAGTACCTATTTCTTATCACGTCGGGCCATTTACAAGATAGACAAAGTGCCCAGCGTCAAATATTCCTTCCAATATTATGTACTTGTATTGCAATCATCATTCTTTTCATATCATTTCTACTCTACGACAATTACGAATGTTTCAAATAAATACAACATGTATTTGATTACATATGCATTTAATATTGATAGTTTGATTCGATAGGAAAGACGGTGTTGGCAGACTTAATAATGATCCAGTTGCCAATATTCTTCTAATCTTGAGTTTTATAACTTAATAATAAATGTTTTATACGATATAGCACAATAATATGAATCTATTCACATTTCATATGAAAAAGCCGATGGAAACCTAAAGCGCGAATCAGCCGCGTGCTGTGCAGCGAACCCGGCAGAAACACCTAGAACGTATAGTATAGTAGAACAATATTAATATAGTACGAGAAACAGGCAACGTTTGTAGATATACGGCTCTTTTCTCATCCGTTATCAGCTGTTGATAAGGAAATCAAAATAGATCTTTTGAACTGAAAACGTTATTATTTATTCACAGAATATGTTACTATGAAAAGAATTTAAATTTTTTTTTACAGTTTGTACTCGTATTGAAGCGTATCCTTAATTTTCCTTATAACCTATATGTTGCGTTATAAAATATTTTTCTTTAAGAAATGATTCCATAAAACTTATAGAAGATAGCAAATGGCATCCGGTTATAAAGCTGTTTGATTTTTGTTAGGCATTTAAATGAAAATTTTCTCTTTTTTTTGAATAAAAATTAGGCAAAAGTAAACATAAGAATAAAGCGTTATAATAATGACAATCTTAGACGCCATATCATTACTACCGTTCTTACATTATTTAAATAACAGTTAAAAGGCTTTTTCTGGGTATGTGTGATGTACTCGTATTGTAGAACGTACATACATACATATGTACCTACATGCGGTTTCCATCGGGCGGCACGCGGCCACATGCTATTCTATCATATATTAGACAAATTTTATAGACTACTTAGTGTTTGTTATTATCATGGAATATTTGGACAAACTGTTGGGGAGAAGTGCAGAAATAGCAGTGCTGAAAAATGTATTATCCATACAATTTTTTTTAAAAACAATACCATCCGACTTGAGCGTTGAATAGCTCTTTTATGTATAATTATTCAAATCCTGTTAAATATCATGTACTTAAAAGTAAATTTTGTAACACTCGATCCCAATAAAGAAACCGATTGAGTTCTTACCTAACGCTATCTGATGTAAAGGTTTCAGTTGTGCTGGTTGCTGGTTAATGATCCTGCTTGTTCACCCGAGAGTTGCGAGTACAACAGTGTCTGTGACGACAGGGAGTATTTACGTAGAGTTAAATTATAAGTATGCGTACAGAAATATATGTTTAGTTACCATAGCGACAGACAGGTCCGACGTACTTTGGGGTGAGATAGCTGTGTGCTGTCACAAGATATTATTCATTCTATGTCCAACTTAACATTTTCACTTAATGCCAGTTAACAGACACTTTATGAACCGATAAGCGGCAGCGCATGTCGTATCTAAGTTGATATCTGGACAGGAGCTACAGGTGCTCGTTATCAAGAAGCGGTGTTCCGCTGGAGGCGTGCCAGTTGGGCTGCGGGTCTGATTGTGGCACCTTTGTATTTTGACGTCATTGAGCAAGCTGCGAATTCAGTATCGTTTTGATTAACTGATATTTCAGTTATCAGTTTTAGGATATGTTTTATGTCTATACAAATATATTTTTTCTTTTTTTTATTGTTTAATCTAAAGCTAGGTTACAAAGAGCTTACTATATGTCTAATGGCATTCTCTACTAGGACAGCGTCACATTTATGCAATATAATTATATATTAATAAGAACGTACATATAAAGCAACAAATTGTTATAAGCATATGTTTACTCGGGCAATTTATATACGCTCAGGATGTTTTTGTGCATGTTCAACGACTGAATTGGAGTTTTATATCGATTCTAGTATCGATACGTCTATCAGCACACAATACATGAAACAGTCGCAGCACTCACGGGACTGCAAATTGCAAGCGATATGAAAGTTGTTAAAAGTTACCGATGCTGGCTGCTGTTCACTTTTCGTTCATTCATAATTCTTTGTTACCGACAAACGCAGAGTGGTCGGTTTCGACTATTATCGTTCAATGTTGCTTTAAATCTCCTACAGTTTTACATACAGTTCTGGGCAGAAGCGACTATAGACATATTATGCTTAGTAATGATATTACTGCCTAAATCTGTATGTATTTGTGTGTTACTATACATAAGTTAGTTAAATGATAATATAATATCTGATAGTGTATAAGAAATATCAGGTTATTTAGTAATATTCCTGTGCTTACTAAGGTCGGGCGGGAAATGAACGCGCGCGCAGCAGTTAATTTGCCTTATGCGGAGTAGGCCCGTTCATGCCCGTTCATGCCGCGCCATCGGACAGGTGTCACGGCCTTATCAACATGTCGCGGGCGCGCTTGGCGCGGCGCCAGTATTGTGTGTTTATTCAGCAAGTTATGGTAAGTACATTACAATTATATAACTTTTTTTTACCTTATTTACCTGTCAGAAATAAAATTAAATAAAATAGCTACAGACGATTATACTAATACTGATTTGTATCTTTCTTTTCTTTGTCTACCGTGCTCTTTAAATTTTCCTAATTACAGTAATATGTGAGAATTAGGGAATTGACCCGATGATTTTCACCGAAGTCAATTTAGTCGTCATCAAGCGGGTGACACAAATTTTTAAATACAATTTGTGACCAGATTTAACCTAAATCCAAATTAACGATTTAATTTTATTTGTCAATCACTCATGACCTTTCGTTTATTGAGCTAAAATAATAATTCTACAGCGTAATATGACATAAAATATGATTCGTTTAAATTTCAGTAAACACCACGTTTTCCAACACGCTTTGTTAGCAAGGGAGTTAAATGAGTCATAAGCTTACATTGAAGCTCAACTGGAATTTGATTATTATCAATATCACTTTTATGTATAATATTATTATGCTGTAATAAAAGTTACCAAGTTATCCTATGATCAATTAAAACTAATTAATGTTGGTTGAAATGGTATAATAACTACAGGTGGGGATGTTTAACTGTTCATGGTGAAATACTTTTAGATTTTATACCTTGTGGAATGTTCATATGGATTCCAGTGTTCAACAAAACAATATTAGTATTTCATGGCTCGTGAATATCGCGCAAGCAAGAGCCAGTTTTATTTCGCTAAATAATAAAGCGTTCGAACGGCGAACGCAAATCCGGATGTTAACTCAGAAGGCGCGCTCTACATTTATGAGTCGATCACTCTGTCTCAATGTGAGCGCAAACACCTCGTATGATTAATGCGTTTTATCGTTTCATTGCGCTCTTATTGGCCCGTGTAAACAAATACGTATATTTTTACATCCGAACACTTCTCCTAATGAAAATATTTGAAATAACGTATGTAAACATGCGGATATTTGTTTAATAATTTCATGGATCTCCCTCAGTTTGTGTACTTTGAGTAGCGTAATAAATTTATTTAGACAGCAGTTATGGAATTCCGATGTAATCGTTTTAATGTGACTCAAAATGTATATGCGCTGAATAAAATACATTTGAATAACGCTGACGTTATCTTAATGTCAATAATTATTTTTGATACCGCTTTACAGTAATTATTAGAGGCTAGATAATGAATG
This sequence comes from Parelbella ahira ahira, assembly GCA_018244795.1. NCBI lineage: Eukaryota > Metazoa > Arthropoda > Insecta > Lepidoptera > Hesperiidae > Parelbella > Parelbella ahira. The sequence continues at coordinate 5,094 of DWME01003206.1, read as the reverse complement.
GCGGATGAGTTGGAAATCTGCGACACTGCGTGCGTAAAAGAAGGAATAATGAATGTAGAAGATGCAGGTCAGGGCTGTGAGGATAGAGACGTCAGGGCCGTCTGTATGTCCCGCAAGGGACGTAATGTTGATGTAATTATGATTATAAAATTTTGAAAATGAATCCTGTAAATATAATGAAAGCTGGGAAACAATCGAAGCGAGCTTATATAGTTGGGCGCACAAAGGCGAAGAGCAGCAGTGGGCACGTCATCTGATCGGCGTCTATTGTTATTGTTAGCGCTCTCGATCGGCTCGCGGCGCTGATGCTTGCGTCATTCTATTTCAGCTGCTCCGGCTACTGTAAACAATGCGGGCGAGTCAAACACGACGCGACGCAGAAGGAGCGGAGATGTTGGCCCTTTTGAGGACGCGGGACTCCGGGACTTATGTTTATGATTTCTTCTCTGTGTTATGTAATATAACTCGCGTCGCGTCGTGTGCAAAATAAAGTACAGTGTATCTTCTGAACACTTTTACGATTGTTTGATCCATATAAACATTATCGTTTGTTTTGTTCCAACATAATTTTATGAAACATAATATTTTGCTTCGTCTTTTTAGAGAAAAATTCGTTGTGATGCTACAAATTATTTGAGTTCTAAAAGGGAAATTTAGATTAGAAATAAACACAATCATGTATTTTTAACATTGTAATATATAAGATTTACCTACAAAGTGCGGAATTCACCGCTTTATTATATGAGATAATGAGTGTTATGTGTTAACGATGTACGATACAAAGGTATACGGCAAACGGTGGAGTAGATGCTTCTCGGTCGTTCGGTCAGGTGGAGTGTTAATATACGAAAAGTGGCTGTTAGGGGTTGGATATGAACAGCTGAAGATCGGGCTCAGTGGCGTATTATTGGCGTAAATGACTCATCATTATAATGTAGTACTTACTACAGGCTTTCATGTAAGTGAATTTTCATAATTGTTAGTCAGAATAACGCTATTTAGACCTGACATTTTATGAGTATGAGGCAGCGAGTGAAATATCGCTTCGATAGCCAGCATTTCAACGGCTGTTCTGCCTGTCGAATGCCAGATGCGATGCTGAAAATCTGTTATTGAACCGTCGATAGCCGGCTAATAAATTCGTTACCGAGCAATATTGACGTCTAAAATCGGGTTATTGATTCACCGTGCCACGCATGTCCATCGTGTTGGTACCATTGTGCGCCTGGTACCACGTAATTACATGTTCATAGTTCAACTAGACCAACGCAAACAAACAAACATATCTTAATAAAGGGTTTTTATGAACTATTAACAATTTATGAATATAGAAGAAGGACGTCAGGTCTGATAAGATACTTGGCACTGCATGTTTTTTGTCTGCCTTGTTTTAGACCCACGGTGTGACAATATAAAAAAATTAACAATTTATATTGACTAAGTATCTTTGAATCCTTTATTATTGTTATATTTGTTGTCGCCAACGATATTAATCACAAAACAATGCAAGTTGGGCTCTCTAAACAAGCGTTGCCGGATCGTTACGGAACAAACGTTATCGCTACATGGTTTTCCACACATTCGTTCGCTAAAGTGGTCTCTTCTTGCCACTTAAGGCTAGTGAAACGGTCGTGTTAAAATATGAATAACCTTATTTGCTTAGGTTTAAATTATTAGACGTTAATGGCACCCGCGTGAGTGATTAAAGGTCAATAAAAAAATTAGTTAAATATAATCGTTCACACGCTTGGTTTTGTAGAAAAGCACATTCTAGCATAAGGTCCAGACGACGCGTGGCTGCGGCATTCCGATTCTAACCCGCGTGACCTAACTCTATTGAATAATACTGGTAAATAGTTAAGTGTGTAATATATTTAAACTTTATATCGACTTTTTAGATTAAGTTATTGTATGCACTCGTTTAATTATAATCAACTGGGAACTGTTGCACAAATCCGATAAAAAGTTGTTAAAAACTAAAGCCCAATAAAAATTCGTTTTTTTAAATAAAAATAGTGCAATCATATTAAGTAACTTTCAAGATCTAGAGTGAACGAAAATTAAAAACAAAATAAACATTCTCTTTATAAAAAGGTAGAGCAATTAAACGCGGGCAGCAGAGCAAGCGCTGAGAGGTCGTTTATGTGAGAGCAGCCTCTCGTAATGCTCTCGGGTTCTAAATGTGTGATTATTACGTTTTATGTCGAAGCAAAAGAACGGAATTATTTGAAAAATGATTTGTTTAGCAGATAACAAAAAACTTTATTTCACTCTCCACTGTGGGTCAGCGTGGCAGACTATGGGGTTAACCTTTTTCATATGAATGAAGAAACCTGTATCCAACAGTGGAACGATAACATTCTTCTAGCAGTAATCTCGTGTGTATACATTGAGTCTGGTATGAGATTGGGTTGACTAAGTGAATCAATTACTGTGCTATCATTGAGCATCATGGAGATGTTGCTTGCTGTTTTTAGAAATAAAGAAAATTTGCTGTTGCTGCTGAAATATATAAATAAAACTTGATATTGGATGTTGATGCGTGTGCTAGAGATCGTTCTTTTTTTTCTAATCCCATGGTTATCACCGCCTAATGCTTTTAAATGGAGTTAGGTCTATCAACAATAACTATTAGGATACCATTGTTTTTTATTAGGTTAATGCTGTAGTAAAAAAGCCACGTTTTACGAACAACAGAATAAAATGTTCTCTCTTTAAAGCTCTCGCAATGACCATTTTTATTTAATAATCATTAATGTGGATTCATTGCAGCGTTCAGTGCGATGTGCATAAAACAACAAACCTCATGGCACTGTTAGTGAGGGATAGGAGATATCGATCCAATTAAATCAACGAAAATGATGCCAATACAAGGAAACAACCCAGCTCAGCGCTGCTGGAATACAAATCACACTCATTTTGCGCAATTTGCATGTTGATAAGGGTTGTAGATAAATATAAATAGAACGGTGCTCCTTACGTTGGGGGATTTGTGGGGTCAGTATCCTTTGTTCATTACCCGGGATGGTTTATTATAGTTAACCACCAGTAAACCAAGTAATATTAAGGAATTGCTAAGGTTGCGCGGCCCGCTGATCCTGCGGTTAACGAACGTGACTCTGAGCCGGGGTCAGGGGTTGATTTCCACTATTCCTTGCCACAATAAATATTTGTGTAATGAGCAAGTGTTAATTCTTTGTCTAGGTGAAAAAAGTGTACATATAAATAGTACATACTCCTATCTACATATATATGTAGTTTGTACATATACATATATACATTGCTACAGTAGCAATCTGTTTCCACAGCATAGCCTCTGCCCGCTTGAGGATCAGCCGGCCGCGTGCGGAGATGTCCCTAAATTTATTTCATCGTTTGACCTTTTGGTGGAGCTTTTTCAGGCGTGGAATATAATATATGAAACATAAATATCTCAGTTACACTTATCGCTTCTTATGTGCAATAATTGGAGCAAGAAATCGACCGCTGGCTCCGGGCTCCTGTCAGCAGCAGATGTAACCATTTATTTGTCGAAGCGGGCGCCGCGTCGTTGCGCCAAATGGGGCATTAATACTAAGTTATATTCAGTTTGTTTAAGCTAACTTTTAGTGTTAGACCATTTGAATTGTGGTACAACCACTCACAGGTGGAATACCTAGGTACCTACATAACTTTATATTTACAATGCAATAAAGTATAATTATTTTTATAGTCGAGTAAAAGGGGAGATCTCCCGCCAGGCGATGTCGCTGCCGGGGACCGCGGTCCGAATGTTAACTTCAGATCTTGTATATATACTGAGATTCTATGGAACTTCGATAGCGCGTTTCAGAATGCGTCTTCTGATTGGCCAGTCTCAGCATGACGCATGTGACATAGTCTATTGTTTACTATACTCGGTGATTGTGGTGTTTATGCGTGTTCAGCATTTTCCATGTGAGACGCGCGCTCATATTACTGTAAGTTGCGCGCCGCTACACTATAAATGTAATGTTCCACTACAAGAATAACGTACACTTTACAGTAATATAATTATTGAACCACAAATAACGATTATTATATTCATATACTTACTATATATTTCTACTCATTTTCCATGCATTCTTTACAAATGATATCACGTATGTAGTACCTACCTACAATACATTTACATATCTATTGTTTAAAAACTGCTCCCAAAGTGTCGACGTGAACATACATACAGTTAATAAATACTCACCATCATCAACCCTTTTATCGCCCCATTGTTGGACATGGGGGGTGTACTCCCAACCTTTTCACCCTATAAATTTTTAACTGTTAACTTTTCGGTAATCGTACCTACTATATATTAAAACACAAATTTGTATGTTGGACAACCCTGGGCGGTGCGCTGAACGAAAAACGCATACCTATTTCGCGTGATCTGATTCATGGGTTCTTTGCCTCCCGGGAATAAGGTTAAGCACTGTTTATATTTACAAATGGAAAAATGTACACGCGGCCCGTACGCGACCAGCGGAGCCGTAACAGCGATCGACATCAAAGCGTCCGTATAATATTATCGCGACTCGTCATTGCATTTCGGTACGTTTGCCGAGCATTTTTCGTTTATTTGAATGAAATTTTGTTATAATTAAATATTCTTTGAGTTCTAAATGTGAAAATGGGACAGTGAAAACACAAACTTCCCGTATATTACAGTTTTACGCGTGTGGTCGGGAAAAAACAGAGATTGAGTTCCGGCACATGACAGTGCCGTTGCCATTGTGCAGTTGGCACATACCTTTGTTTATAATTCGATCGTGTAAGACCAATTAAATAGACACCAGTATTTACTCCGGAACTATACGTACCTACTATGAAACATAATAATTATGGCAACATCAACGGTGTTAATGTTTATTATTAGGTATTTTAAATTTAACTCTATATTCCTTCTTTATACTCAATGAAGCACCTTGTCTTTTATAAAAAAAAAATAATAATAATCGACCCATAGTCATTCCACTGTTGGAATATGGGTCTCCTCTCATACTGAGAGGGTTAAGGCCATAGTCTGCCACGCTGGCCAAGTGCGGGTTGGCAGACTTCACACACCTCAGAAAATATTTT
>DWME01003205.1:0-18851 GCA_018244795.1 Parelbella ahira ahira | reverse complement strand
TATCGGTTCTGCGACAGGTGTGACCAGCCCACTGCCACTTCAGCTTGCTAATCCTTTGTTATATCCCAATCATTACCACAAGCCACGAGATAAAACATGTTGCAATACTTTAATCTGCAGAGTAAAACCGCATCCAGCTATTGATCATACTCGCAAAATTAAGAACTGTTTTTAATTAACCTTCGCTATTGGATTTAAATATTATTATCATCACCATCGATCAATCTTTCCAATGTAGAAAGCAGATCTCCATACAAAATGATCAGAATTAGGAAGCAAAACGATTAGAATCTGTGCAGGGGACAACTGCGATTTTGCAGAATTTACCTATCATAAGGAATATTATGGAGAGCTCTCGCATTTTCTCTATAATTCTTTCATCCACTATTATAATATACGATAACTCAACCTAAAAGATATTTTCAAGCCTAAACGGTTATTTTATTAGGAGTTCGTAGGTGAAGGTAAAGGTAAGAATTGCTTTAGGGCAGAAATACGAGTAGGTGTAGCTGTGTATAGTCTTCCTGCCCTATATATTACATATTTTGGTCAGGCAACTGGACTAGCTGCACTAATAGCCTTATCACCACCATCTGTGTTTGCAAAAGATTAAGCTTAAGTTCATTGACTGCTTATCATGACGAAGAAATTTCGCTACCTCACTGCAAGGAGATAACACGCAGGAAATACCTACTGGTGTTGGTAGAACAAATATTCGATGCTGGTGGTCTATTGGCGAGAAAGTTAGCTGATTCTTTAGTGATTATAGAACGCTTAGGGGATGTCACGAACAAGTCAGCAGCAGAATACCCATTTTGGTTATTTGCTGGATAAAAATACCACGTGCTTGTTCAATTTATGTTGTAACGCGAATAGGTGAGTAACATGTATCTAGCAATATCATTTAGTGACCAGATCGGCATTGAGTCAGCAGCCTAATATATTCGCGATTACCGACTCTGCTACAAACATCGATAGAAAAGTGGTATAAAAATTAAAATTTAAAGTTTAAAAATGTTCTGGCCCCTTTCTTTTCAGAAAGCCTTAAACAAAGATCATATTTAATATCTACTCATGCTGATAACTTGAAACAAAGTTTTAAATCTCAGTGCCTAAAATGCCGTATCAGTTACAATATTTGCCGTCTTAGATAAATTTTTGCCGCACCTATTAGTTATATTTGCTGTACTAGTTAATTCGCTGTCAGTTACAAACTAGATATAAGTCGATCTATATATTGTAAGTATAGATAAAGTATTAACAGAATAACATTTGATTCCGTCTGTATTTCCCCCAAAGGATAGGTAGATAAGTGTTGTATACCCACTTTTCACCAGTAATGTTATACGGCATATTATGTATGTATGCATTTGAAATATATTCATATGCCGAGCTACTGCTGGGAATTTCAAGTCAGAAAAATCCAGTAGTTACACGCCCAGCGATTAGAACAATGGACCATTTGCTGTACAGTCGTGCCGTCAATATTAACACATCGAATTATCAGTTATAATGGGTAAAATAATATTCAATACATTCAAAAACTTACATAATTTAGCAGGTAGTGTGTGAGAAAACTGCCATAACTAATACCGTATACAAGACCGCTTCTACAGTGTGATAATGCTGACGTCAACCAATTCGTGTATGTACCTATGTATTATCAAAGTGACGAACACAGCAAGACGTTAAAGGCCGAAACATAGGGTAAATCGACTGTTTATGACATGCATATTACGCAAATTTAGTATTGCTTAACGCGTGAACTTACTTCTACATATTTAAAAAAAATACCTATTTACAATACAAAATGTTGAAAATCGAATGAACAAATAAATAGTAATTGCGGAACTGAGGGTATTTAAAAAAGTTTCGTGCTTATTTATATATTTTTTTCACTTTTAAATGTTAAAATAAACTCTTAAACATGTATGTAACGTATGACAATTTTAGTACATGCATATTATGAAACACCTTGTTACATGTTGTACCAAAATAATTATGTAAGAACTAAGTTTAATATTGTAATGAATATCTAAAAATATGAATAATTAAGAAATTTAACACTCGGTAATTTTTTAATTATACTTGTATAATTTACCAATCGAACGATAATAATCTCAACGAAACGGTTGTTATATTTAATGGACCACATATTCAACGTAAAACAAACCTTGTAAAAAAAAAATTTATCGATATTAATTTCACACCTTGATAATTTATTCAATATATTTGAAACTGTCAAATTACTGTTTATGATTTTTATCCAGTCTCAAAACATAAATTAACATAGGTGACAGTAATGACTATTTGCGACTAATTTGTCAATAGCGAATATTAGTCAATAACATTAATTGAATTATTTATTCATTCCAGTGCGACAGCTTTACCTTTGTTTTGTTTGTGTACTCGTATATGCAAAACGGAACAAATCGATATGACAAGTCTTATCTACTGTGTTGATTCATTCTGTAATAAAAATAGTTGGCAATATATCAAGTTACCTAACCATATCAGTATTAATTTGTTATAACAATGGGGATTTATAGATACAAACATTTTAAATATTATTATTATTATTACAACACCACGTCAGATCATTTACGGGGTAGGCAGAGTACTAAATGTAAATATCTCTGTCGTCTCAGACTTTTTTAAATATACATATATCTATAAAATATAATAACTGTAGTTACTCATACACTGTCATTCGTTACAAACCTAACAATTTTATATTTTTTTAAAGGCATTTATCAAAATATTTCATGCTTTATTATTAGCCGGGCACTTGTCCTTGTTTATTACCAAGGGTAATAAAGCTGTTTATATTATAAATGAACGCTGTGAGAGCCTTAAATAAATATTGGGAAGGATCCTTAGCATTCTAATTTATTTTATCTTCAAAATACAGGCCACGATTGTAAAATTATATCTCACTTTTTTCAAAACTTATTTTTTCATGATTTTTCTGTCACATGATGTTTTTTTCATTTATGCGTATACATATACCGATGTAGCTTTCTCATTGAATATGCATACATATAGGTATAATAGGTAGATATGGGCATGACTTTGTAATTTAATATACAAATACATCTGGAAAGGTAAGTACCTACCAATAAAAACAAACATTTTTAAAATTCACCCCTTAATCCAAATCCCTAGAACCCGGGAAGATTTATATGCCCAAAATATACGTTCTGTAGGTATTTGCTAAGTTCATTCACTGGCTAGTCTATCAATCTTGCAACGTGTCGTACGAAACAAAGAACAGTGCTTTCCAAACATACAAATATAGTTCTTAAGGTCTGTTAATAAGGCTCTTTTGAGTTGCATGCGGCGCGTGGACGGCAGTGAATGTCTCAAATGTTGACACACTCTTTGGAGATTTCCTCGTCCCCGTGACATGTTCTAAGTAGTTGACCCGAATTTACCAGTACCCATAATGTTATTCTGTAATCAGCCTTTTCGTATAAATTGATGTCTGCATTGGCATCCAAAATAATTGTCAATCTATTTCAAAATTCTCAAGAAAAATGTTCAAAAATTTTCCTGTATTAAAATCTTACTGCGTTTTTACAAACGATGTAATAAAAATTTTCGAAACCTAGGAAACTATATTCGACGTTGAAATTGTTTTTAATGTATATTTCGGCCTACGTTATTCCAAATACACCTGAATTAGGTAAATCAAAAAAATTTGCCAACGACTAGAATAGAATCTAATGAGTCAGTTGTGAACTATATACGGTTAATAAAAAGTAGCACTTTAAAGACTTCAATCGTGAGTCAAAGGGATTTTTATCGTTTGTTGAAATCGTCGGTGGTAATTAAGAAACTTCTTTGCGTGCGACATCTCATTGTGACCGGACAACTGTGTCAGACAGAACTTTGTTAGCGCCTTTTGAACTGCAGTATGCCTATTAATTGGAAAATAGTAACTTGTATTATCACGCGGATTTTTTTTCAAAATTGATTACATATTAATAATTGATTTGAAGAAACAACAAGATGAAACTGTCTTAAAAGCCTATAAAAATGATTCATTAGGTTTCATTGAACAATTAAACATATTATTATACTACATGGCTTACCAATAAAACCAGAGAGAGTCTACTCATATAAAAAACACAAAACTGTAACAAATTGATACTATGAGAAATAGCAGTGAAAATACGTAGTAGTAATGAAATATAGTATTTAGAGCGTAGTGAAAAAAGAACACAATTTTTAAGTTCAACGAAATGACGAGACTGGCCGCTGACAGGATGTGAAAAGATTTCAGTTTAACAAATTTTAAATAACGTACTCTGCACAGTAACGTTACAAGATCAAAGCGGTGATGCTCTTATCATTGATCAAGATCAGATGTGTTATTTACAATAATTTTTAGAATAATCAATTTATCGTTGTTTAGAATAATCAATAATTGTCATACCAGGGCCCTTACGGGAAGAGCAGAGACCACCGATTGCCAAATATGTCTATCCTTGCAAACCTAATTTGAACCTTCTACACTCATCACTCTTTTCATCGCTCATTTGGGATTCCCTGCTTTCTTCACCAATTAACAAAAAGCCAGGTTTCCTAGTAAAATACCAATGAATATTTCTCATTTAGAAGCAACGAAAGACCAAATTAAGCGACATTTGCAATCAATGAGTAACCTCCTGTGTACACGGACACAAACGCGCAATTTTCGGAACATTGGGATGTGGGTTAGATTGGCACTCGTCTACTAACGAGCGGCTCTCACGACGTAACCTTGTAACGGTGTTTTCTCAAACATGACGTCACAGTTCAACAACATTCATTGCGGACTATCAGAATGTATCTCTACAAACAACTGTTCGGCAACAAGACAGTGGCACCTCAATTAGCATTTGTTTTATGTTGTAGGCGCGTAAATGAGACTCAACTGCTCATGTCTGACTTCTGTTACTAATTATATATTTATTATTTTCTCTGTTATTAAAAAAAAGTTAGGTAATGTGTCGACTGCCCCGTTGGTCGGGCGGTTGTCAGCGTGACTATCGATCGAGAGGTCCTTGATTCTATCTTCTCGTCGGGTACTATTGGATTTTTCTATCTTAAAATTTCTATAATAGTAGTGGCTCAGAGTCTGGGTTTGTCCCGGTGCCCGGTTAACTACCTACCCCTTCAATAAAATACAGGCGTGACGTTAGGCATACATGCTGCTACATGAAGAGGCCTATGTCCAGCAGTGGACCATGACAGGCTGATAGTGTGTGTATGTGTGTGTGCTACACGGATTACTATACTCTGTTCTACACTCAATTTACTTAAACGCAAGTTAATATAATTATTATTATTTTATCCTTATAATACTACCTTTAATATAAGAAATGTATTACAATTACCTATATCCAATGTAATTTATTTCAGCTACAACTCTAACATAAAACAAATATTGACTATACAAAATGATCTCCTAATTCTGATAACATAAAATGTTTTTTGATATCAGGTTATCTGTAGTGTTACTATATGAACATCTCTGTTTTTATCATTTTAATATACAAACCATTAAGAATACTGTGTAACTTTAATGCACCTACATATAATTGACTTTGGTTAAAGTTGAGGCAAGTTTCAAAGTGTACCCAATTGATAAGCGTGGATGACAATGAATATCTGATCTACATCATTATTCAAAAGTGACAAACTTGTTATTTTATTCTAATATAACTGTGCAACTACTTTAACGAAAATATATTTACCTATGATTTGATATATTACCTTGTATAAATGAAGACCATGGTACAATTTCACACACGGCCATTTGATTCCATGCTATGCACTGCGGTAACCGCACGATTGACAAACTACATATTATGTACATACAAATATATACTAACATTAACTTACTACTTGGAATACTTACAAAGAAATACACACCGTATATCACACGAATATTTCTCCCGAGTGGGAATCGAACCCCCGCTCAAAGGTTACGCTCACCAACCCTTGAATCATTGACGTAGTCAAATTAGACATTTATTATAAATAATGGTGTGCTACGTATATTAATCAAACTGGTCACGTTTTTATGACAAGTCGTAACAGACAAACAGTGGGGGTATAACTGTATTGTACGATTCGATAACAAGGCGGTGGTGTACGGAACCGGTTGGGAGTCACAAATAGACATTTGTTTAGAAAAATGCGTACGCCTAACGCCATACCACGCGAGTTATGATTTGGATGTATGTAAACAGACTTTGTAAGTGTCCGGACATGTCTTGTAAACATTGTTATGTTTTATTTCTTTAACAGATCGCTTTAGTAACATCAATTCATCAATTTAATGTATCTTCTCTGAGACGAAACTGGCGAGAATGCTATTAAATTTAATTTCGAATTTTATACCATACTATATGGTATTGTAATACAGAGTAAAAAACTAATAAAATACAGATTTTAATTACAATGTTAGTTTAGGTGTCTATTGGTCTATAGTTTTATCGAATATGTTAGGGCCAAAATTAAAATATAGTTACGACATATTCTTAAATATATCCAAAATTTATTCCTTTGCCACAAGAATTGCTCTCTCATTTAAAAGAGCACATAAATAATGCTCGAACTATTTTATTTGGTTTGTGTCAGCAGGAATGCTATGCTAAGGTCACATTGAGAGAACATGAAGTCGTGTGAGGTCGGCCGCCGAGGCGACGGCAGACGCCTCCTTTATCCAGCTGTTGCCATGTCAAGACATTTAGATTTTATACATTGCTGAAAAGTTTCTCTCGTGCTTTAAAATTAATAATATATCCTAGATATTATGCTGCATTAAAATAGTATACAGTATTACCTCGAAGTCTGTGTTTGTGTTCAGTAAATAGCAAAAGACTGACTTCTATTAGACAGTAAGTGTAACATAACTAGAAAAACGTTGGAGTAAACCACTCTGTTAACTATCCTCGATGAAATACTGGGGTGATGTTGAGAATGCTGTGTTAAACCAACAAATGTAAATAATAATATCATGGGACACCAGTGCACACAAGGCCTTCTGATCCCAAAGTAAGCATCAACATAACTTGTGTTATTATAACCAGACGGTTGATAAACTACATATAAACATACATATGAATATATATATATAGATTTTTATATATATATTATACTTATATAGATATTTTTACACCCAGACAAAGAACAAATAATTGTGCACATCACCTAATATCCTGGTTGGGAATCGAATCCTAGACCCCGGTGCTAGTCAGTATCACTAACCACTGCACCAACGGCCAGTCGAATTATTATCTCGTCGCTCCTTTTAACTGGTTTTACCGACGAGCAAAACAAATCGATTTCACTACATAAATAATTCGGTGTGGGGTCTATTAATTCTTGAAAGAGACTCATTTGCTAGTTAAAACATGTTTAACATTCTGACCACGGTCGATTAACATTTCGTACTTGGCAATCGGAACACATCATAGGACACAAATAGGACCGACAATCACACGCATTGCATCCTGTATTTATCAACTCGCTCGGGTTTTTTTTAAATTATGCTAATATATAAATATCGACCGGTTATTTACATAATATTATAGTGAATTCACTTACACCAATTGACCATATTGACGACTTTGCTATCGAACAAACAGTAGTCAAATAAAAAATGCTATCAATGTAATTATCGAAATATTGAATGAATGCTCTTCTGTCTACCTTTTCGGGTAAATAGATGCGCTATGTTATGATATAATTTTATCGATACTCCGACTATTTTATTAAATATAATTCTCATATGTGACCACGTGAATGTTGATGGATGCAGGTGGCGAGGGAGACCTAAAGTCAACTATCTTGACCAATTAAGTCAAATATTGACTGATGTAATAGGCAAGAGATTATAAGAGAGGAGGACAGCGAACTACCAAACCGCCGTGCCTGCACAGAGAGTGACAATGAGTAACATCAGGCCTGTTCCCAGAAAGGGAAGGGGCAGGCGAGTAGTAGGTGCACTCCTACCTTTCACCAGTCACATTTCAGTTACTTTCCACCAGCTTACCTCCCACCATGAAATAGGACGTGAGCCTATTGCCATACACTGGGCACGAATTCAGATTTCGCGCCACTATTGAGAATGTCAAGTTAGAAAAATCATATTTGCTTAACCTAGGGATTGAACCTATAGATAAGTAGGCGCGGTTGTAACCATTCGACCAATAAGGTAGTTAAGAGAGTGACAAATTTAGTAAAAGCATATCAGTTCAGTAAATATATATAATATAACTTCTACTACTGACTAATATCAAATTATATAAGCACACTGATAATAACCGGATGTTGGTATCAAATACTTTTATAACATTTTTTTAAGATTTTCACGTTTCTACGTTTTTGTACTCGTAAGTCTAAATATCAACTGTCGTTGTTTAACAAAATGTCTCTAAAACTTCTGTAAACCGTATTGTTTAACAAAATGTATCTAAAAATTCAAAACTAATTTGCATTCATTACACAAGAAATATCACAGGCAAAATAACAAAACCACACAAAATGTTGAAAGAGAAATGTCAAAACGTTTCGTTTATACAATAGTATTGACGACGACCAGATTGAAACCAGACTTTCAACTGAAATGTTAGTCGAGTTTCTTTTGTAAATAAAATGTGTATTATTCATGTATTTTTAAATTTTATATATATTTCTTAACATAATGTCAGATGAGGGTACGGGGTAGGTAGAGAGCATCTAGTGCCACATATTTTACACATATTACGTATACACGTGTCACTGTTATATTTAAAACAGTTGCAAGAAGCTGTGTTCTGCGATGCCTAACACAAATATCTAGCTTGGGAATAGTGAAAAAATATCTCTAATTTCAGGCAGGCATCTGACTGATACTACACTGAGAAAGGGCTGATGATAATGACGGTAAGATTTTATAAATTTAAATTATTATTTTGTATTAATATAATCAATCAATAATTCTTAGTTTCCGCCTTCATCACTACAACCCTTTGGCTTCCGTAACCAATAATATATAGTAACAATCAACAGGGTACAATAACCGATAGGCGATATAGGAAAATATAGGAATATTATATATAGGAAAAAATATAGGAAAAAAGTGATAATGGAATAAAATTTTAATTTTCCTGGCAGTACCTCTAATAATATTATGACCATTCAAATTAAAGGCTGAAACTAACGAAAACTACACAATGTTTGGACAAACTACACAAGACACCAGGCGACCTCCCTGCGATTTTTTTCGACCATTATACCAAATGTTCAATTAAAATTAATGTCTAAGACGTATAATTAATCGTATATTTAATTTATTTGTATATTTGTATTCAATCTCAAGAATCAGTAAGTCGTGAAACACTTAGTAAATTGAAACGAATACAAATATCTTTTGATAGAGATTTTTTTTTTATTTCTTTAATTTTTTCATCAAGTTTCATTATGTTTACGTCTCATTGCTCAATACAGTGTTGTCTGGCCAAACTTTGAAATAGTGTAATCTATCTTGAGTTTAACGAGACACCAGATTCAGAACTCGATCACGCAATTCTAAGATGTATTGTAGAGAGTACGCCTTAATGGTCAATCTATTGTTTCTGGCAATTCACCAAGAGTTTTTTTTATAAACTGAGTAATAGTGGAATAGACAGTGGACTCAGTGGCATATCTGCAACCAACTTCGAATCTAGTTATAGACGTGTTGTTGATATTCAGGAGTGTGATACCACACTGCCCATCAGATCAGATCAGATTAAATTTATGCCAAAATACAAATTGTTAAAGTCACCTATGCTTCATGGTAGAATTCCGTGTAGCCGTTATCCTATAAGATAATATCACGTACCAATACGTAACAACACGTCTTGGGAAGAATGTTATCGGATGCGATGGAAACGCTTTGTAGCTATTTGCGGCACATAATATATCGCGTCATTATAAATTAGGTCGATTTTTTGTGGCCACTGACATCGTAGCAAGCTTATCCATACCCATAGATTAAAACGTTACTTCCGTGGTGAATGGAACGCGTACACCCGTCGCGGCATGTGATGCGTACCATACAAAATTTACACTCCACTGGAGCAGCAATTACAACCTTTCATTGTACATTAGCTGTCTGAGTTTTATCTCTTTCGATTGTATGAGGGCAGTATACGCAATTCTTTTTAATAATCACATAATAATATCCCAAAGTCAAGAGCGCATTTTACATGAATGCCTTTTAGCCATCTGTAGTTGGTCATGTATTTTCAAGTACTATTTCTCTACCTTACATTATAACACCAATGGCAGCATTACGTATGTACTTCTTACTGTAATTTTCCTTGCAATAATGATGCGCTGCCATTATTGGAGTTATAAAGTACCCCGTTATACATTTTAGATTTACGTGAATAATTTATGCGTATTAGAAGAAAAATAGGTCCAAATGTACCACCCTGAAGCACACTGAATTTCCCATATTTTAACTTTTATTTATATAGATTTTAATAATTGTTGAAGACTACCTCTGATACCTAACTATTACTTTCGAACTGTCTAATAGGCCCTCGATTAACACTGTGCTATAACGTTTTCGTACATCAGGCGTAGAAGTATAATAAGGCAGTGATGAATTTATTATGTGTCAAATACTAAGGTCATTGAAATATTATGGTTCATTATAGCTCAGAGCTAATAATAAATGTTTCATACTTAGAAACATTAATCAATATGATAAAGAATACTTTATACCGCGCTTGATATTATTCTATAGAGCGATTCAAAACCGTACAAATAATGCAAGAGAATTGTAGCCGCAATAAATCTAGAATAGGTCGCAATGACTTTACGATTTCCTTCACATTCCAAATAAAATAGCAATAATAAGGAGACAACTGAAAGAAAATATTACCCGTTATTGATAAAACATGCCCACCACGACTCATAAGAGGAACACTTTTTAAGATAGCGAACGAGAAACAGCAATATTTAAAACATTTTAAAAATTCCATGCAGGTCGTGTCGCAGTACAAAACTTCGAATATAGTGTGCACTATACTTCCCAGAAGTTAAACACCAAAAAGTTAGAACACGTGTTTTGTTACTAAATGAGACAGCTTACCCTTTTGAGACAAATACAAAATACTGGGATAATACTCTGTTCTCAGATAAGGTCTAATTTTATGTTGATACTTCTAACCTAGACAGATTAATGAAGAGTCTTTTAATTCTTCCGTGAACGCAATATGATGATGATTTTAACAGAAAATTTGATTGCCTGTACATTATTTTGGAGCTGAAATTCCAGTGTCTACACAAATGCAAGGGTAATTGTAATATTTTTTATAACAAATTTAAAGTGCATTGCCCACTATAATAATGTAAATTCTTCACATTTTACATTCTATCCACTTGAGACAGTACAAATATGTATTTTGTGTTCATGGTAGGAAGAAATTGCGTCAACATTATTCAGTAAGTGGCACTTAACTACCAATCATTCAACTACCAGTAAGCTGGTTTAGAGTTCCTTGAGCGTCTCTGTGCCCTATAAGGGAGTATAAAGGATTTTTATTACCTAGCATTTCAACTTTAAAATTTCAGTAGCTCGAATTTTGACATGTACCAGGTATAACGCATAACATGATTGGTGAAACAAGGGGGAAAGACACTCTTCTACCTACTCTTTCGAAGAAATAAAAGCGTTATGTTATCTTAATTTATAGAACCACTTATATTTCAAAGAGATTTAAAATCCAATACATTCACAGAAAAGCAATTTACTATCGCTATGAACAGGTCATCTTTATCAATTCTCAAACAGATTCAGCTCCATGTTTTGTTTCAGAAATACGATTTACTGTTAAATTGAACTGCCTGTCCTTCGCTCTTACATAATAATATACAATGTTCATTGTTTTTGTATGAATCATTGTGATTTATTGATCAATTTACTATTCCGTATTAATAAACAGTTAACAGTAGGCGGTAGGTACTTAACAATAAATGTAATAAGTTGTAAATTAAATTCGCCTTTGGAATTCGCCAGAGTTATTATTAAAGTACCGTCCTAGGCAAACTTTGTGTATTATTGTACCAGAATATGGTTTTAATCATCTCTTTCTGAGATGACACATGAGAACACTGAAAAGGTTGAAAATAATTGTATAAATAAGGTATGTTGCTCTAATTTAGTTATTTGTGTCAATATTAGTGATATTTATAATTTAAATTTGTACAAACAAAGTACATTGTGTGTAGTAATAATATATTTAAAAGGCCGTGCCATACCTCATCTTCAGTGCCATCTACCTTCACAGTATTTGATTTTATTTCAGTTTGCTTCGTTCCATTTCTTAGATATTGTGTTAGAGATAAAACAGCTTATGATTAATGCAACAGTTACTTATCAAAAGATATGATTTATGATAGGACAATATTATGGCTATCCACGTCACGACTGTAAGCTTATGTTGGGATGAAATATTTTTATTCCTATCAAATAAGTAAATATGAGACATTACACTTCTTAATTACCGTTACTTTACTATATAGAATTATATTTTCAGCAACAGTAGACAGACCTTTGTCTTATTACATAGCTTCAAACAAACAATATTAGTTTTCTGTGCTTATAAAACATCGCTATGTGCGTACATGTCCACTTCTCTATAATCGCACCTAACGCCCTAATAAAGTACTAGTTTCTCATAAAGTCACGAGCTTGTTTATTTATGACGACCTTCGTATCAGTAGCTATAAAAATATGTCATGTGGCTAAACATTAAATCCTTTTAACGTTCAAACAAGTATAAGATTTAATTAATTATTTAACCTTTAATTTTAACGAACCAATTACTATATATAATTTGTTGTTTTCGATTAAATAATGTTTACGATTGATTTAAAGCGTTAATCTTATGTAGAGTAGTGTATATGTGAAGCGGAAGCCCCGAACGTTTTATAGAGTTTTTATTTACAATGTAGACTTTGTAACTTACAACTTTCAACGGAATTTGCGATAAAATAGCCGCTCCATTAAAAATATAAAACACACTCGTACGAGAATTATTATTTTTATTTTAAAATCGGCTCACCACGTTCTTTACGGGTTAGAAAAATATAAACAAAAATTATGTTCAAGAAAATCATATACATACATATATATACCTTTTAACGTATTGAAACGAGTTATGATCTGACAAGAGTTTTTTAATAGTAACCAAAATGATTCCGATACAATAGTTTTGTCTCATGTTTTATTTCATTCTTTCAAGAGTCTATTACATTCTACTTAGCCTATTACTCTCCTGACTTTACAATATTTATAACCTATTCAGTATTATAAGGTTCAAGTTCACCTAACAGATAGACGTACGCGATTACTTTCGTGTTTTTAATGTCAACATGAGGACAGTTTGCGTAACGTTGTGTTAGCGAAATTGTGTATTTAAGAAGATAGATATATAGCCTTCGGAAAGAACATTGTGCAATGATGAATAACTTTTCTAAGGCTCAATTGGATGTATGTATGTATTTGATTACCAAAGAACTCAGACTAAATAGAACTGGCTAACATGATGTATTAGGATTTTATCTAAATGTTAAAACCTTTGATCTGTTCTGTTACTCAAACGCCTTTGTCATGTTTATGTTAATGATCATAGCATAGTACACGACTTTCGTAATTTCTAAGTACTGAAAATGGTATATAAAAGCATAATAATATAAAATGAATACAATAAATCCTTTTTAAGAACGAAGTGAAAGCAATCTTTACTTATTTCCTTGATATTTTAAACAGTTTCTAAGGTATATATAGTTTTAGTACGTAACATATTTATGTATTCATTCACTCGTTACATTAATCGATTCAAATAATTGAATTGTTGTGTTGTAGTAGCAACAATTAAGAAGACATAATTAAAACCAATGACAATAAAGAGACGTAAGGTTGAAGACACTCAAACCGGTCCAGCTCTGAAAACTGTACTAGAATAAACGATGTATGTATATACACATATACGAGTATATTGGTATATAATAATTTAGCAGTACCAATTTTAAATTTAGTGCCGCTGATTCCGCACACTGTATCGATTTAAACAACATTATATCATCACGTCAGGTCACAAATAACCCTATTTTGACAGACCTGACGTAATTTATCTAGATTAATCACTGTCTCCGCAGTCGTTTTTCTAAGACTTCTGACTCTCCACACGTGCAACATAAGTATAAAAAACAGTTGTCCTTTAAAAAGGCATATTGCACACCCATCTTTGGTTAATTTCTATGAAGAGAATAATGTTTTCAACTCATAGACAGTAATGCGTATATAGTCGTAACTACTGTTCTTAGAATGGTTTTTGTTTCGCCACGTGTAAATAAAAATATAGATTCACAACCACCTATTCTGCACATTTCATTTGCATAGTTTATGCTTCTTGTTTGTAAACTTAAATATATTCCATACATACTCGTACATATGTATGAGTTAAACTGGTCTGTAAATTAGCAACAAAATTGATGACTTGGCGCCCATACCGTCGGGTTCCAAGTGCAACGTGTGGTTTTTTTAATAATATATCTCTTTTTTTATTTTAAAACAAATACACTTTTAACAACGGAATGTAAATTAAATGATTCCTGGCATTGCACCAAATGAAACGTGCATTATTTGTCGAAAGCATGAATTGAATTCAAACATTCCAAAAATGTCCCGTTAGACACATACATAATTCGGGGTTATTATTTTTACTTATTTTAATGGAATATTGGAGTGATAAAATGAAAAGTTACCTACAATTTTAAAATGCTTACGATTTTGAAATGAACGTAATAATTTTTCTATGCTAACTTTTATTTTCTGTTGCTAAAATTAGCAATTAAATTTTACCCATTTAGAATTTTCACAGAAAATATTTAATAATGTTTCGGTAATATTTACTATTATTGTATTCGCAACTAAATATGTAAATGCGTGAATATAAATATATTTATGCAATACTACTTACGAAAGTTCCAGAAGCAACGACACATAAATGCACGATACAATGAGAAACCTTTCAATACTATTAATACTCGCCTTCAAACGTACGGATGTTGCCATTTGAAATATTGAGATCGACGTATTGCATATGAATTGAATTAGAAGGAACTTGCTTTTGAGCTGCACCGCGCTATCATATTATATTGTATCATTTGTTGGTGCACAAGACCGTTTAACTCAGCATTTCAAATACATTAATCTCTTGTGTTCTTAACAGGTTTTGTATGAACGCGACATCATTTTACTTACATATTAAGAAAGTTTCCTTAACTTAACTAAATACATTTTATCCTATATACAAGTGTTGTGTATAATTGTTACTGTATTGTATAAAAAATATAACATTACGTCTATCATCCCCAAATACGTACATAGGTAGAGTAGTGTAGTAGGTACACATCCACGTTTTACCAGTTAGATTATAATAAGTCCCACAATGGAAAGGCCTATACCTCATCATCGGATACAATGATAATATATACATGTATTATTATTATTAGTACATTGTATTGTATTATTATCTAATGTAAAAATAATTACTTGTGAATCTACAGGGGTCAGTAAATGCCCTGAGTAGCTAAGGGAAGATCGACCGACCTTGATCAAACTGGCCACAACAAGGACGGACACTTATCTAACCGAACATTTATGAATCATTCTATTTTAAGAGCTAAAATATTTTAGCTTCTATCAAGCAACGATTACAATTTAAATCGCGTCAATCAAATTTAAAATATTCAATGTTTGAATAATTATAATAATTCATGTTCATTTTGCTTTTCGCTTTATGTAATGTACGAGTAGGTTTATGTTTTCGTGGAAATTTAGATTTAGTTATCTAGGTTCTAAGTCAGCCAGGTTTGGCCTTTACATCAACGTTACACCGGGAACCAAATGCTAACCTACCACATAATAAAAAATATATAATTTGCGATAGGTAGGTATACCACCACAAAAAGCTATGACTCATCTAGCAACATATAATATTATTCAGTGGTAAATAAAACAAGTCCATAATGATGTAGGTCAGTAAGAAGCACTAGAAATCCTTGATGGCATACAACGAAAGAGATATCGTATCGCTACGAAATGTAGGTACCTACATATACAATCGCAGCGATAAAAGGTTAATCGACGTATTTAAACAAACGGTTGTGGGTATTAAACTAAGAATTGTATAAAGAATAATGTCAGAACTTAAAAATAATGTCAGAAATATTCGTGTAAGAAGAAAATAATGAACGTTAGAAAAGCACATCAGGTGTGTAAGGATAGAGATGTCTATGTTTGCATTCAGTTCTCTCTGGCTTGCCTGTAAGGGACGTGGCGTAATGATGTGGTAGGAAACAATAATGTGAGAAAAAATAAATTTGTATGTTACAGATTGTCAAGCACGAGAACTATATCTTCTTGCAGGTGAATATTTGGACCCGTTTCCAATCTATTATTTTGATTTTTGACAATGAGTTGTTTCGAAACATATAGTGTACAAGATTTTTTTTTAAATTAAAAAGTTTTAATTTATTTTTTTAAAATTTCAAAATATATGATAAACTATGTCAACTATATGGCAGAATTCTTCTGCTGTAAAAGTTGGAAAGCTCATAATATTTCCCCAAAGAAATTACACCCAGTTTCAACTGTCAGCTGCGACCCGGGATCAGAATTACCACTCCCTCTGGTTTTATCTGGCTTAACCTTTCAAGCTCGCCACACTGCGAGTGTCCAGCTGGAAACGCTAAGCACTAACAGAGAATATTCAGAAATAAAAAGTCACCTGACATACCTATTTAACTACTACCTATACGTTTGGAAATTTACAAATTGTGAAAATTGTGGAATACACAACGTATTAAAAAAGTAATGTATGATTTATGCTTATGTAAATATACAGTTAACTGTAGTATTTTTGTAATGATGTATGACGCTAGATCCTCACGAGTTAGGCAGAGTGCATAAGTGCGAAATATGTACCTACATAGGTACATATATCTTTTTATATATGACGTGCTTTATCCCCATTTTTCACTCTCTCCATACATATAGCTGGTAATAAATGAAATTTGCATCAACGTTTACTGGCAGCAATTAAGTCGTTTCATCTTTGACCATTTTCGGCTTTTCTGATCACCGGCGGTTCAAAGAGTTTCGGGTGTTTAACCGGTATTATGTGTTTACGCGATTGACGACGCTTTCCCTTCGTTAACTAGTTTAGGGTTAAAAAGGTGCGGCGCATGACAGATATTTGTCGAGACACCGTTTGACCATTAATGTCCACGCATAAACAATGTTAATTAGTTTTGTCGACGATAGAAAGTGACGGAGGGAGTGAAACTAAGCTATATTTAGGGCTCGTTATACATGACAACGTAATTAAATTACTATTGTTTCTATAACATCATCACGCCAGGTTACTTACTGAGTCGGCAGAGAGCATCGAACACTGACATTACGTACTTCTTCTAAATTGACCGCTCTCTCTATCAATGCACGCCGGTTTTAAGCACTTGTGAGTATTACCATGATACATAATATAATCGGATCTGTTTGGTAAAAACATGCGACTTCGTTAAATTTATCCGTGTTTTATTTAGGTAAAAGTTACGCGTATAAATTTTGAAAGTAACATAATTCCTAATTAAAGCAATTTTTAAATGTAAAGATTTATCTTTTCGTTTCGCGAAGTTCGCGGTTTCATAGCGTTATAGAGTAAGTAGCCAGGTGTATAGGTAAGTTTTAGATTAAAGTGAATAAGTGAAAGATTCGGGTATCATTATTTTACGGACAAATCCAAATAACAGACTGTGTGTCAGAATTATCTATTTTATAGAGTAAAAGATATTATGTAGATTTAATCTTGTATATAGTTGTTTAATAACTCGCTATACACTAAATACTACCACTTATTAAGAATTAATTTAATTACGATATGAAAATAAATTGAACTAGAATTCAATGCCAAGTAGGTACTTATTTATTTACTTGTTTTAAAATTTTAATATACCTACCTGATTTTTTTTTTCTGTAATATTAGTGTTTAATTAAATACAGTAAGTTTTAGTAAAACACTTATTAACCAACGCCACAAAAAACAAAACAAGAGTTACCCGTAGAAAAGTTAAATCAGACTGCAGAGAAAAAACCTTTAAGCAACATAAAAACAGAGGTAAAGATGAAATAAAAAAGAAACAAAATTTTTCTATAACAAGGTAAAACAAGAAGCTCGAAGAAGTAGTAAGGAAAAATAAATTTATAATATTACTGGTAAAGCAATCAATGTTGATACTAATATTTTATGTAAATATCTGCTTGTTGCTGTCGGAAGTATCGACAAATAAAAACAAGCGAACAACAGAAAACTATAATAAACTTTAAGTTGAAGTTCTTTTGAGTCGATCACGTTTTTCATACTTTCTGTGAACTTTGTAACTCAATGTTCTAGATATATTAAATTTTGTGAAGTTTTTGCAACCTCTCATAACCAGAACAGAATTTTCCGCTTGTAAAAATAATAAAAAGAACACGTGTATTACATATGCATCCTAAAATATGTCAAAGGAAAAGTGACATTGCAAAAATTTAATATAAAATTATAAAAAAAACTTTTTAATTTCACTAATCACGTTTAAACAAACTTAGTTCTGGTCAAACGTAACACCACCCCTGTAATCACCGAAGAGGTAGGCAGAAAAGTGCAGTACACTCCCACGTGTCACCAGTTACGTTTAAGTCCCATGGAATATATGGTGAGCCTATTAACATACAACATCATCATCATCGTTATCAGCCTACTTCTGTTCAC
>DWME01003204.1:0-18854 GCA_018244795.1 Parelbella ahira ahira | reverse complement strand
CATAGTTTCCCATTCTGTTGAGTGCGGATTGGCAGATTTCATATATCTCATAGAACATTAGAATTCTGTGTTACCTCAAGATTTGTAAAGAAGTGCGGCCCAGGATTTGACCCCAGAACAATAGTCGTATGAGACTGAATTTTAAGCCACTGGACTGTCACTACCTATGGGAATTTATTCGATATTATTTAACGTTACGAATCGTGTGACATATTCAAAAGCGCTTTAGAGTTGACCGATTTTAAGTATATGTATGTAAGTGTATAGTCAAATATTTTTGTACCATCGCGCCAGACCGCATTGACAGGTATCCGAAGCCTCTCTCACTCTCATTTTCGTTGTTAATATTGCTAACAATGTAACGTTATAATTCAGCGGTTTTCACGATCTGTCGACCTTTGTCACTGAATGTCTAAAGCGTTTTTGGATTCAGCCAACAAAAGGTAACAACATTAAGTACGCGAAATGCCTAAAATGTTATAACCGGCAGCTACTATATTTAGTGACAGATTCACAAGAAAAACGGCTAAAAATATTATTGTGCTTAACTGTTAATAATGTTACTAATATTTTTTTAAGTATATTTCATTAATAATAATACCTTACACACCCATATGTATACCTATACTAGATATATAATAGAGGCGGAAAGTAAAAAATTAAATTAATTAAAGTATATAATAAAAAAAAATTAAGTCAAAAATCTAATCAAACGTGTAAATTACAAAAAAAAGTATCATAAAGACAATGACAATAATTATGATACCGTTGATCTCAAGTTTTCTATTTTCATTAAAAAAAGAATTTTCAAAAGTGCTTTATTACAAAACATTGAAGGTTCAAATTTTGACTTAGCATGCACAGTAACTTTGAGATTAAGCACATTATATTATATTAATCTATTTATTGGCTGGCAGCGGTTGGATTCGTAGAGCTGAAGATCGAGCTCAGTGGCCTGCTCTTGCAGAGGTCTATGTCCAGCAGTGGAGGGGAGAAGGCTGATGATGATGATGATGTTGATGTTGATGATGGTGAAGATGATGTTGTAATAGTAAAAGAGAAAGAAAATATATGAATCTCAACATTCAATCCTACGTAAGTTGAAGTTCGATCTCAATTCTATTGAGTCATTGGTATTTTTGAGCCGATTATTAACGATCTTATACAAATCGAAGCACAGTGATGCAAGCTAAATACTTCAAATGTCGAACGCGCTATTAAAATATGACATGTTCACTTTCCTAACATATTTATTTTTAAAGTCATATGAATCATGATATCGTCGCCTATAACTGTTCTCTCACTTGGCGGGAACAAACTCACTTTTACAACTGTGGTTATAACCACAACAAGAGGTAATGTACAAACGTTGGTGATCTATGAAATAAAATAAAAAAGAAATTAAGCTTAAACTCAGTACTAAGTATCCGTGGAAAACTACTAGTTTTTATGTTAAGATCGTGAACTCAAAGTTCCAAATAGTGGTAAATTGCATCTGAATTGAGGTAAAAACTGCAATTAGATGACGGTTTGCCACAGTTACTGTTATCCGCGCACTCTGTTCATATTCTGGCACGTGATTTGTGCATGTACTTGATTTTTTTCATAGTACAAGTAACATTAAATTCAGCTGTGAACACTATTGATAAGAACAGATATTAACTGTCGTCACATTAACATATGTATTTTGTGTATTATTAATAGTTATATTAATTATGTTATTTATTTCAAATAATACAACGAAATCATAAATACTCAATTAGGTACTGATAATCAAAATACTGTGCTCATACTAACATATTTAATCTAACTGGAATGCAATTACTTTTCTTATTGGAAATTTACTTCCATTAGTGAATGTGCTCTAATCTCTGAGTTACAAGGTGTTTACTAAAGGCGAGTTTCTCAGTACTCAGAAGAGGTAAACTAACTATTAGTTCATGACCTGGATGAACACGTCCTCCAGTAGGATGTAAACTAACTTTATGCACGAAAATGCAGTTGTTAGAAGGTGGATTTAGTATTTTCAAAATAATTTTCTTTGATCGTATTACGTAATAGAACAAACAATATAATAACATTGCATGACGTTATTGACGTCATTTCCTCAAAAAAAAACTTTTGATAATTTAAATTCGTTAATAAGTACTTTCAAGGTGCAAAGGTGAATGACTCTTACGCAAATTGTTCATTTGTTAAGCTATTATTATGTACGCATACGTATATGTAAGGCGTAAATGAATATTGGCTGTTCGAGCGGACGTGAGAGTTCCGTAAACTTCGAGACCTTGATGAAGTACAGTTCTGACGTCGCTTAGCGCCTACAGGGCAACTTTTACATAGTTTTTTGAAAAGGGAAACATTAAATGTGCAGTATTATATTAATTTCAATTTCGAAAAAATATTATATTGTTAACAGTAATGAAAATTACGACACAACACTTCATATATTTCGTTTTATTGTTAGCGTCAAATCTGTTGACATATCCAAATATTCATAGGCTGTAGCAATCTTCGCTTTGTGGAGTTAGACTCGAATTGGGTAATGCGGCTCGCTACCATTACAAAAGAAAAGAACCGACGCACCGTCCGGACACTTACCGGAATTTCTTTGTAACGTAATTGGCTAATCTTCGGAGGTACTGAGATATTAACACCTGATTACGGGCGTGCCGTGAAGCGGAACCGGCGAGCCACCATTTGTACAGCACCGTGTACATCAGCCGCTTCATATTCCACAATTACAAGAATTACACTTTTGAATTGAATTTCGAAAATGGAACGCTGGAACGAATTTCTTCATTTTTTTGTTTCATCGGTTGAAAGTTGGTATTCATCTGGAGATTAAATCATCATCATCATTAGCTCGTTTTCCGGTTTGGTCTTCCGTTGGATACGAGTTTCATTTAATATGTGGAAAGGTTAGGGACGTGGGCTACCATTTTTGAAAAGTGTTGATTAGCAGACTGCTCCTGTTCATTTAGTTTTTCCGATATCTACGTTCACAATTTGTAGGACATTTTAAATAAAAAAACCTTAACTTACTTAATCTTACTTAACCAAACCTTAACTTAACTAACTTTAAAACCATTTTATATAAAAAAATATCTTTTTCGCTAAAGTCGCCTCCATTTACAGCCACCGCTTAGCGATGCTATGATTATCAGAGACTGTATGGTAATCATATACTACTATAGTTGTTAAACGATACAACAACGAGGACATCATCATCATCATCGGCCTAAGTCCACGGACATTGGCGTCCGCTAATTGATTTTTGTCCATAATAATAGAAGACATAAAGTCATAAAAATAATAAAATGGTAAAAAATCGGTAAATGTTTAACTTAAGAAGCTTTTCATTGTGTGTAAATGCATTAAAATGTGTGTGTATTTAGTGTGTACGGACACGTCAGCTCGCAGGCTGACGTATGCAAAGTTTCCACAAACGGCGCGTCCGTTTTCGCGAACTACGTCTCCGGAAGCCAGTTAAAGCTCGTATGTGCTAGGGTTGTCGCGATACCACTGATATTAATTTAGATAAATATTAATAAATCGGAATTTTACTACGCGATGGTTGAAAGTTATTTTAGTATTATCCAGCGAAGTACATTAAAGTTTTGTTGCTGATATTTATGATGACACATGAAAGGTTATAATATTAATGCTGTTAGGGATTGAATTCACCCCCATTTAGGAATTATTATGCGTAAATGTTCATCATTTAACTTTTTATCTTGTTGATGTCTTCAATACATGTCATGCGGCAAATACAAGACATGTTGATGGTCCTGCGAAACAAGGTGGACGCCTAAAATTTTTACGTTACGCTATTAAATGTTACAATAGATATACATAGGTAGATTATGGCATTAATCTTTCTAATTCAGGAAGGAAACCTGTGTGCAACAATAGAACTATGAAACAGATAATGCAGATAACTATAAAATATACGTTATATATAATTACTACACATTTGTACGGTGTACTATACTATACTGTGCCACACCGCCCGCCTCTCTATCGCTTACTCTACATTTAAAAAGTTCACGCAGCGCCAACCCTAGGGACAATAAGCTTACCGGCATACCGTCCATTACGTCGCACAGTCGAGCACACAAGTTCGCGATCTAGAGCCGACCTTGACCTTTCGAGATGCACCGCATTTGCATATAAACGTCGCACGACCGCGCATAACGCTGTAACTGGTCCCGCGAACCAGCAACAACTGGTTTGTCGGGTGTAAGAGTGTGAATAGCGAACATCGGGTGTCGTTTGCAAAAGTTACGAACTCGCTGCTCAAGCGATATATGTTCGTTGGTTCTAAGCGGTTAATATTGCCACTTACATCTGTGATCAGTATCAGTGACACTCTAGGAATATAACTATACACCCAGGTTGATAGTTTGTGGGTTTCAAGCAGAGCTGAAAAGGAGGTAATGTAGTTTACATTTTTACACAGTCCTATTTCTTGAAGTGCCATGTGTAATATTCCTTTCAGTGTTAACTGAATATGTGGCTTAGAGCGCGTGAGAGTCATAGCGTTCTTATGACTCAGAGTTATAGCAATATCGACTGAAAATACTTTAGAACAACTTATCATCCTCAGCCTGTCTCAGTCCACTCTTAAGCAGGGGCTTCCCTTGAGGGGATTTTCTCAAATCTTCACGCTGGACTTGTGAATTGGGGATGGCTGACCTTAGATTCTCACACCGCCTAGACTACTGCCCGGCGACGGCCAGGGTATTTATCCGTGCCGAGGTAGGTTCCTTAAAGCCTCGTTTGTTGTCTAGCAGAGTGCACCACGGGCAGGTGAGGTTGGTTTGGGTTTCGAAGATGTAGCTTGGAGCTCCTTACAACTCCTTAAAACACACGATCATCTCTTAGCAGAGTCAGAACATTATGACCGTACAACCAATAATTGTACACTTTTATATGGATTTTAGTTGATGAAGCCTAAACCAGAATGCAGCCTAAGGATATGGTAGTCATCAGGTCGGCAGAACATTGGAGTTACGGATAGAAAAATAATTCTACTTAAATTCTAGATACATATACATATAATCAATCTCAAAGATTTTTTTTAAATACAGGGTCTATCGACACGCAAACATCTGATTTAAGTAGAGCTTGCACTATGACTAGATAGATGACGAAAATAGACATATATATATATATATATTTCTAATTACGTACTTAAACTATTTGACGTCCGGACACTGAGCAAGTGGTTAGTGATCATTATACAAATATTTTCCTGCGTGAAAATCGAATCTAAAACACTCGTCATTGAACCGAATTAATTCATCACTTAATCCGTGGGCCCGCTAATAATTTAATGCGTATTAAAAATTGAAGATATAAATATTGAAATAATAAAACTAAACCTAAGGTTATCTCGTTGAAGAATAACTTTAACAAAAATAATATTATCGGCGACAAAACTGTTTTGAGGTTCACTGATAATAAGTCTAGACAGGCTGAGCGGAGGAGTGATCCGCTTTCTGTCTCAGTTTAGCGAAAAGCTAACACAAAATTTTCCCGATGCACACGTCAATATGTGTTACACATAAAGGTGTTTATGCATGTCATGCGGAGACGTTTTCCACCTATGACTACGTGCTCCGGCATTCAGATTTAATTTGGGCTGATCCCAAATGATTATTAATTGGTGCATATAGTTATACTCGATACATAATTGTCGAATGATATGAATTTTTTTAATCAAATTAAATATTTTAATTTCGATATCATATCTGTGTAACAGAATAAGTTGCACAGTAAATAACACATATAATAATTTTTGATAATATGATTATTAAAATACATTTAGGTGTACGAATATAATATAATTACTTAATGCAATAAAATATTTTACATTTGATATATAATAGGCTCACCACATATTCCTATGCGATAGGCTCACCACCTATTCCATGGGATCTAAACGCAACTGGTGAGACATGGGAGTGTACAACACTCCCCTAACTACCCCTTCGGGGATTACGGGCGTGATGTTATATGATATATATGTCAGACATGTTTGGAAGTGTGTAAACCAAGTAGTTTTATGTAAGGCGCCAGGTCAATGTAATCCTACCCTTATTATTGTATTTATGTTACACATTAGTGTAATTTATACATAGCCATATAACTAATGTAAATATTATATTTTTCACTTACAAATGGAAGTGTGATATTAGTTTAACATGATAAATATATGTATGAAGTTTACATTTACAATGATTTCTGTAACTAACCGTGTAATTTTTATCAATTATCATCTTTAATTTTTCATACAAATATAGCTGGCATAGTTTTTAAAAGTATTAAAATGTATATCTGAGTGTATGTGAGTGAGTATTAAAATGTAGGAATATCTGATCCATACCATTTTACAAATTGTATGGATATGAATAATATCATTGTAAGCTTTACCTATTATATTACTAATTTATTTTTACCGCTTTATATGACGAGTCAATAAAATAATCCGCACAATACAATATAATAAAAAATACAACAGTTTGACTGATAGAAATTAACTTTTGAGTCTACAATATTAATAATACTGGTCGTGACAGATATATTTAAAATTCGAATTTTTTTGTCTTTCAAATTATATCATTAACAGAATTAGATTTTCTATCAACGTGAAATAAAAGACAGAAGATAATTGGTAAAATATATTAATACTTAGCGTGACATATGAATTTAATTGATTTAGCATTCATTAGTGAGCAACGGTTAGCGCCATTAAGCTAGTTTATGTTTATTAATGTATTATAAAAAGATTCATAAAACTTTTGATTGATTCTTAACGGAAATTCAGTAATTTAATACGACAAGTTTGAGTGTAATAAATTAACATAAATAATTGATATAAACAAAGAAATCGTAGTTGTATAATATGTAATACGAGTAGATACAAGTATTCTATAGTTTGTTGTGGTATAAATACCTATATATAAATTTGTCTTTGTATACGATATGAGTCACACATATAACATATTTCGCATATAATATGGTATACATATTTAAGAACACTTACTTCTTATGTTAATATAAGTGCAATTTAACAATTAAACCCTCGTGCCTATTAAAAATTCGACCGCGAGAGTTGTCTCTAACATACCCGCTTCTTCCAGGAGTACAGATTCATTTCCAAAAAATTAAAATATATGTTTACACCTGCAATCTCCGCAAGGGTAGGCAGATTAGTAGTATACTCCCACGTTTCACCAGCTACGAAAAGAAACATAGAGACTAAGAAATATGTTATTTCTATTTAATTTCAAGCTGTTCAATAACGCCGATATCTGACTTAAGTAGCGCTTAATCATTTGAGGTTGATATTATTGTCAGTGAACTGTACTGATTAGAAATAAGTCACGTGATAAAACTGACTAAATTCATGGTTTACTGTTAATAAAGATAATTAACAGGGATGCAGATTTTTGGCATTCACTGCTCTCGGCGTACCCCGTAACGGAAGTGGCGTTATTATATATGTATATAATAATAATTTTAAAAAAGAATTTCTTAGGAATGGTATTAACCTCTCGTTGATTTTATTATGAAGTGGTAAATTATTATATATCGAAGTCTGTTGAAGATCTGGTTTCTAAGATTATCCTTATCAGAAATATAAAATTTCTTAAAGGTCGACGTTCGAATTAATTTATAGTTTTTTATGTAGTGCTGATATTATATTGTAATAACCATTGATATTTATATTCTACAATATATACGAGAACTTGTTTCCTGAGAAAAATAATAGTATTTTTAGTATCATTACCGTCACGCCACGTCCTTCACGGGCTAGGCATACAGCACTGATTGCCGAATACCTCTGTCCTTACAGATCTAACGTCGTTCTTCTAATATTCTTACTTTCTCCAACCACGCGGGCTAGTTCCTGATATGTATCTATTAGCAATTACTGAAATCTATTTCTCAATATATTGTAGAGTAGCAGACCGTCTGCAACTCTGTCTGTTTTCATCGATGTGACAATCACGGATTGAATTGCTTACTTACTCTGTTACAAATAGTACGAAATACCATCGAACTGTTAATTACCAAAATATTTCTGAAATGTTTTTTGTTTAAAGAACTGGACGTAATAATAATAATAAAAATATAGATAAAGCATTAGAACAGAAATTTAACATAGAACCTGATATAGATCAATTTGTTTTATGAGACATGTCCAATATAGATATAAGCGGAAAGTACTACAAGTATATTGTTGGCTTAAAAACGTCGCATTTTATTAACATATCATTCTATAAATGTATAAATACCGGAGTACTTATGAGTATATGAACAAATAATATAAATAAAAAGTAAATGTCGAGGGCAGTTTCGATGTAAGTTTTAGAGTATTTTAAGTAAGAGTTACATTACTACATATTTTGTATTATATTGTATTGTTTATTATTATATTTTGAACCACATATAGAGTGAATGATAGGTGTGAATATATCAATTATTCTTTGCATTCATAGGTATATTAATAGAACAATTCCAAAGAAGTAATAAAATTTTTAAATAAGAGAGCGAGAGAACTTCAGATCTGTTTAAGGCAGACATGTCAATTCTGCATAGAAGATATGTAGAGTTCGTATCAAAAATTCTTATGGACATCATTCAAACAGCGTCGTAAAGAATTTTCAGAATTATTGTGAGTTCGCTCAATATATATTATAGACTTTCGTATGTACATATATACATTATATTTTACTAATTGATAAACTAGTGTTGAAACACTATTCTGTTTGCTGGGAAGTGGTGATGCGTTCAGACGGATTACGCATGGATTGTACATTTCAGGCACAAAATCAATGTTAATAGTAAAACCTTAGGAAAGCTGATTCTCTTATTTTGAATCGATTGCTATAGTTATGATAACTATTTAATTTTAAGTTTTTTAAATATAGACGTGCTACAGAGTAGAGACAACTAATATATAAAACAGCTTACACACACCTATACACCCTCACTCCGCAATAAGAAGCTCTTTTATAGAAAAGTCTAAGGTTTTTGGTGTTGTAATTCATTCAGTGCTGACTGCCTACCCTGTAAAGGACCAGGCGTGGTTAATTTCAGATTGGCGCGTATTTTTCCACACTTAGTGACCATCATTGTCCGATATGCTTGAAATGATACTAATAATTTAGTTTTACCTAAATGTAGAGATCTAGAACCAAGTAGGTACTTATTGTATGTAAAATTAAACGAGCGATTTGAGATCGTTTTTATTATGCCGTTTGACCGCGCACGGCTCCAGGTTTGATTCCCAGCGGGGCATCAGTACAAAAATTTTGAATTTTTGCTTTTTTGTCTAGACACAACTTATTTGACGTTTAAAATGTTAATGTTTTTTTTTCTAAATAAAATATTATTTATATCCCTTGTTATTGTTATAATTAAAAAAGAAAAATATTATAAATATAGTCTTGCTATAAGTATCACCAATATGAAATCTTTTTAAAATCATTTTAATGTCATTCATCATAAATCATTTACTAAAACTAAATTGCTTTAGTGTCGAAAAATTGATTAATTTTTAATATTAACGTTCAATTAATATTTTAATTGAACGCATTAGTATTTCAATTTGAACATTATTAAAAAACAATATTGAATTAATTGAATACAGTAATGATATTGAGAGGATTTATTTACTTTTAGCTTTGTTTTGCAATTATTGTGTTAATTATATGTACATTAGGAAGTTTAGTTAAAGTGACCAGTAAAACAAGTTAATGTTTGAACATTAAAAATTTATCGTTAAACATCCAATGTTACAAAGTTTATTAAGGCATTCAGTTGTTTTACATTCAGTGATCAACGTTTACGGTTAATATATTAAACAAAGTATTATTGAGAAGGCAATTAAACCGTCTAAAATGATTACTTTCTTATAATTATAAAAATAATTATAATAAAAGAAATCTAAGGCTACAGTGGCATTTGCAATATTATGTTTCAATCAAATAGCACGATGTTAAATGTTCGTAATTAATTCGCGTGAAAATCAAAGCATTTTTGTTACGTGTTTGTAATTTACATAAATAAATGTAAGTCACGTGAAGCTAACGGCTTAATTATCCTGGTATTTAAACGTTAGATTGCGGGTGGCGCAGGATCATAAAAGTAGCAATAATATTCATAGAATCAAGTTATTATTTACAAGTGTTCATTGAGTTGCACGTTTAATCAATTATTTCGTATGCATCGTCATAAAAGTCAGATTGAAATAATGTATTATATGTGTATTGATGATTAGCTCGTGAATATGGAAAAGCTCCGCCTCAATAGGTATCATGAAACGTGAATTGCAATGAATTTTAAATCATTTACTTTTTTAAAATGTTAATCGATTTTTTGCATAAAGAAATGTTTTATGTGCGTTCGTATTTTCTTATCAGAATATGATTGATTCTTACCTGTGTGACAATAGTCTTCCAAGTAATGCCGAGCAGCTCGTTGCACTATCGAGTAGTACAGGCTCACAGAAGAAGCAAGCGCCATCTTCTCTTCCCTCCTCCGAACTTCTGTCTACTGCTTTCTGTCTGTCGGTACAGTATCTCCGGAGTTTTGTTACAGTTTCGAAAACAAAAATAACTCAACATACGACAACGTAAACTTAATCGACTGCATTAGTTTGTGATTGTTACATAAAAATTATAAAAACAACAAAATCATAAGGAACCAATCAAAAGAATCTAGTTTGAACTGCGTTTGATTGCGGTATTATTCTTATTATTATTAAAAATTATGCCGAGTATTATTGTTTTTGTTTGACGAAATGATTTCACGGTGTTCCATTTTTGTTTTAGAGTCCAAAGTCACAATTTGGTGCACATGTCGCGTCGCAAAAACTACGCCGTCCAAAAGTCTACGCGAAATGAAACACGTAATATAAAATAAAGGAACGTTTTGTATGCGAGCGGCGCGCGCCGCGGCTACAGCGAGACTAGAGCCCGCCTGAGTTTTTTTGCTCCCCTTCTCGCGGGAGGATGCTCTGAAACACTCGTTTTGATTATTATGAACCGATCGTTCCGATTATTATGGTATTGAGGAAAACTTTAGCGCTTTTCATTTGTCATTTCTATTGAATTTGCAAAAAACACCTGGACTGCGCGCGCGAACGTTGTAACGGTTTGCGAGCTTTTTTATTTTTTACAGGTATTTAAATGGCGTTTTTGATAAACTTCAGTGTTCTCAAATGGAGTATTATAAAATCGATTCATGAACAGTTGGACAAAAATATGACGTTAATAAAGTCATTTGTGTATTTTCGTATAACATTGTCAAAACTATGTGTGCCGTGGCACATTGGCGGGCGTGAAGAAAACGCGGGAAAATAACTTTCCCGCCGAGGCGTTCCTCCCGAGACTTGCGTACGAAACGTCGCGCTTCTTGTGTTCGTACTGCTTCGATTTCGATTCTACTATTTGTATGTTATTATTTATTTTCCAAATGCATTTAAAGCTACTGTCATTTCACATTAATAATCCGATTGAATACGAAAGTTATTAAATAAATTTATCTGATGCATTGTAATGAGATGACATGAGAATTATAAAATCGGACTGCTTCCTCTTATTGACAGATCGACTAATTAGAACGACAGACCCTCACGAATAAGTAGCTCGGCTTATCGGTTGTGGACATAATCGGACGGCGTCGCAATTATGACGAAACCCTTTAAAAACGATTCGCGTAAAAATAATGAAAAAAATGAGAAAAATGTTCATCAACGCGACACGACACCCCCGCGACCCTCCGCTCCTCGCCTCCGCCTCGGGCGGCGGGTGGTGCGAGCGAGATGGAGAGACACTCCTCTATCGCCATGCTCGTCTCTGCAACTCGCGCCACTAACTTTCATACGAAAACTACCCGCGCCGCGCAGCTTCCACGAGCTCGGGGAAGGTCGTAACTCTTACTGTGTTTGGTATACGGTGAACTTTAATATGCAATAATAAAGTTTACTTCAGCCCAGCAGGAAATATGCACGTCGAGTCCCGCTGAAGTTTTGGACTCTTGCAACTGTGGGCACGCACACACGCACACGCTAAGTTTAGCCCTTATAGGGACGCGTTGCACTCACTCACACGCGCCCAGCCTCCTTACGGAATGGCGTTGTGTGCGTGGAACACGGCCGTGTGTGCACAAAAGTTCGTATTGAAGTTTTCGGTAGACTTTCTTTGTGTCAGTGATTTTTTTTCGCGGCTATACACGTGTGTGCGCAGGTCAGTCGGATTTTTTTCAAGTTTTTCACTACTCACACACGCGCGCTTTGTTTGTATGCCGTATTTGTCTGTGTGGGGGGAGGACGCCCGTTCTTTGTGCCCGGGGATTGTAAAAAATGTCGTATTGGATTCTAGCTGTGCTAATGAATGATATATACGAATGGTATTGGTACTTCTACATGCTGCCTCGAAAATCTGATGTGGTGTATGCGAGTACATTTTTTTACGTGTCGAACCGTCCTGTTCTATCTGAATATAGGATTTTGATTTGCATATGCATTTGTGCGCAAATTTTTTATCGCGGTGCATTACTGAATTCCATTTGGATACGATGCGTTATTCTATGTTTAATACTTTACAAACACATTATTACTTCTACGTTTTTTGTCTATATACGTATGATAAGTACATTAGCGAGACTACATCTACATATTAATCGACAAGGTTATCTCTGATACGAGTTCTGCGCTATATCAGTTGAATTCTCACAACACTCAAATTATTTACACTTAATCTTAATAATTCATTTTCATTTACCTACTCAATTATTAAGGCTTAAAAGGGTATTTTTGTCTTACAAAATTAATTTACATATTCTTGTTTTTGCTCGTAACGGACTTTAAAATATTCTATGTTCAAGTATCAATTGCTATCATTTGTGAGACATAACGGTGAAAATTGTAATGTCATTAAATTATAGAATCATTATAACTATGGAAAGTAAAGTTTACAATGATTTATGACGTGTATCATCACCAAAAATGTTATTAGCAAAAAAGTCCACCCAGAGTCCTACCAATATCTGTATATTTGCCGTGTAATAAGTCATGTTTTAAAAATAAATTTTTCGCTTTAAGAGTATGGGTACAGTCAAGTCTATACATATTAGCTATCATTTCAATGTTGAGAGGCAGTAATGCGTATCTGACCAGTCTCTAGGACAGACACAAACTATTACTGACTGCATTATACTAACA
This sequence comes from Parelbella ahira ahira, assembly GCA_018244795.1. Lineage (NCBI taxonomy): Eukaryota > Metazoa > Arthropoda > Insecta > Lepidoptera > Hesperiidae > Parelbella > Parelbella ahira. The sequence goes on along the minus strand of DWME01003204.1, from coordinate 5,614 downwards.
TGCTAACTGGACCGATGTTACTAACCGTCCCATTCCTGTAGGCTTGTTCTATGTAGGCTGCAGATGACGTAGGAGGTAGCGGCTACACATGACTATTTTTATTATTCTTTACACAAAGAGCTCTGTTTCACCCAAACAATATTATAAATATCTCAATCATCATCAGCCTTTCTCAGTAGATCTAAATATTGTAAGCCTTCAATCATACCGAAGATTACATACATTAAATTAAATAATGTTCCAACTAATAGTGTAAAATTAACATTCATAACAAGCTCTTGCAATTTGATAACAAATTCTGAATTTAAAATAACATACATTTCAAGCCATGTTACAATTTTTCATGAACGTCTTCATTTGTTTTGTTTCTCATTTATTATCTTTGCAATTAAATGTTCGAATAAAATTTCTGTCACTGTTAAACGTGCATGATAGATTTGTACTCATGAACTCCAACCCTCCAAAAACTTTCTCATTGAAGGCCTATGTCCAGCAGTGAACTGATGATAGACCGCCTGATAAATGTACTTTGACTTTTGACAGTGTCCTGATAAGACGTGTGCCTTGTACACATCATATCGGGAGTAAACGTGATTACTTTTGTTCTTATTAAAAAACATGTAAATCCACGCCTATAATCCCCGAAGAGGTAGGCAGAGGAGTGTGGCATCCTTCCACGTTTCACCAGTTTGTTCTTATTCTTTAAGTAAAGAAAGGGAGTGAGGAAATTGAGGATTCTTATCCTATTCTGTTGGAAAAAATTAATTTTGGATCAATTGATTTCCATCTGGATAACCTAACCTAATATACCCTAACCTAACCTAACCGTGCACGTAATTCCTGATATTTGAAGTTGAGACAAAACGTACTGTTAATGCACCTACCTATTTTTGACAATTGGAAAATACAACAATCTTAACAAACGTGTCGAAACTGAGTTATTTCGTTGGAGCCTGGCTTCCAATACCACTTTAGATATCTGAACAGAATTAGAGCATTTTGAAAGGAAACATTAGATATTTCCAATAAGAACTGATCTTCGTACAGTAATCTTGAGTATTAATTAAATTTGTAAGTCGGGTAACGTTGACAACAAATATAAAATTAAAAGTGAAGTAAATATTAAAGAAAAAGCCTAAAGACGTCACTAGACGTCACGTCAAAGAAAAAGACGTCACTTTGTGGCCCGTTGGAGGTTGTGAATGTCCTTCTTGTCTCACTGGTTGTCGTCACTTGGTACTATTGATGGAGAAGTTTTTGTTGACTGCCTCGTTGATTGAGTGGTTGCAAGCGCGACTACCGATTGGGAAGTTTTTGGTTTGTCTAACTTAGATCTTCTAGTTGAAAATTATAGTAGTGGATCAAAGTATGTACCCGGTGTATAGCAATAGGCTCACCATCTGTTCAATTGTGGGACGTACACGTAACGGGGGAAACATGGGAACGTTCCTCTGCCTACCCCTTTGGGGATTACAGGCGTGATATTGCATTCTGTAGTTAAATAGCTGTGATAAAAAAAATGCTATTCACCATTGCATCTCAACGAATAAGTCCAGGCACGTACTGCAAAGCAGAGAATCCCTTATTCCCCACATTTTAAAAGTCTGGCTTACATGAATTTCACAAAGATGTTCAGCAGCGAGAAAACTTTCTCTGTTAGCACTCATTTTCACTATACCGATGGCCTTCAGTAGCCGGCTTCCCTTAGATATGGAAAAAATATTTTTGTAATCGATTACCTATAAGTAAATAAGCTGGCTTTTTACATGTTTTAATTTACGTATAATGCTAATAACATTTAAATACATAGTAAAGAAACGTGTAATATAGGTATACACGCATTTAACATTAAACACTACTAAGATTTCCGTAGAATATTGTTTAAGGCATTCGAAGTCTCGAACTATAACAAACAGCACTTATGTAGTACGCTTTGATTTTGAATCTGCTCATTGTAAAAGAAGATTCGGAGGCCACACAGTAATGATACGTGGCTTTTATAAAAAATGTAGAGCCAGTATAAAGTATGTAGAGCGTCTGCCGCTGTTGCTCTGTGACAATCACAGTTTTATACCACAGTGGCGTTTTAATTAACCGCCGCGGGTTAGATTTCACCATTAAAACGGCGAAAGTTTATTGGTTTTCTGTATTTTTGTCATTCTTTTAGTTAACAAAGCTTTGTAATTGTAAACATGGACGATTGTCGGCGGCGGGCGGCGCTCGGCGCAGTTTAATATGTTCACCTCGAGTGTCACGACCTATGATTGAACTTTTTGGGGATATTTGTTTTTTTCGATGGATGTACTGGGTCTGTTTCTCTCCCTAAATTACGGGTGCGATGGGATATATGTATTCCGACATACTGATTCAGTACGTACCAGGCCATGTACGCTAGACATTGTCAACATTGTATTAAAATTATTATTGTTATATCATCACGTCAGGTCTCTTGCGGAGTAGGCAGAAAGCACTGCACACGCACCCTTACACACCTGACGTGATTCTTCTACATTAAATACTCTTTAATCGTACGCCGGTTTCGGGGACTTCTGGCTCTCCCATCGGTCAAAGGTACAACAAATATTTAAAACTTGTACGTTTGATCTTTTGTACCGGTGGTACCAATGTTGCGGACGATCAGTGCCTTTTCAATAGCATAATAAGATATACATATAAACATAATGAGCGGAAAAAAAAATCTAATTATTCCTAAACATTTTATAGATAATATAAAACTTAAAATAAAGAGATTAGACAGAGGAGAGTAGTACACACTTTCACGTTTCAACAGTTGCGTTTACGGCCCATGAAATAGGTGTTGAGACTGTTGCTGTACACTGGGCACAGAAGCAGATTCCGAGCCACTACTAGAAAGTCTAAACGAAAAAAAAAAACAATAGTACCCGACCCGGGATTTGAACCCAGGGCCCGCCGATCGGCAGTCGTGCTTGCAACCGCTCGACCAACGAGACAGTCTTTAAGCTTAAAATAATGTTAACATTATCTCGATACATCTCCATATATCATCCATCTATTATGAAAGTAAGCATCAACAGAGTTTGTGTTATGGTAACTAGATTGCTGACAAAACTGCATTTAAATACGTATTTATATAGATATTTTTTATACATAGACATAGATAAAATGCTAAGGCTCGTGACCCAAACATTTATTCTGGATGAGAATCGAACCCACGATCCCGTCGCAGTGGTCAAGTTTGCAACAAGAACTGCAACAATGGGCTAGTAAAATATAATACCCGCTTTTGTGCCTAAATAGTATGTGTCCGCGTGTACGCATTTAAATAATTGTGTAAAATTTTTTGTTTGTTTGTATTATATATGTATATTAATTGTTTGACATTTGTATTACCTATTTTGTTACCCTTGGGTCGTTTGATGGAAATGCGATATTATGCGTATTGATCAACCAATTTGACCTTGAATCTGTTTAATGATTAAAAGTACAAACTTTAATATGTAATTGTCAAAAGACGGTAGCCTTATCCTTCTCATCATGAGACCCGTGTCCAACAACGTAACAATACAAAACTTGTTGATGATGATGATGTAATTATATTAACTAGTTAATGTCGTCTAGTACAACTGGATGGTTGAACAGTTGTATTTTTTATACACGGCTCGTACGTTGAGTAATCAGCGTGTGGTCGGATCGTACGGAGTCATTTGAACCTTTCTAAAGATGGTGAATATCTATCGAAAATCGCCGGGCGTTTCCTCCATTCTCCTCCCGTTCACCTCTTTACACTGGACACATGGAGTGGTAACTGTCTTTAGAGGGAAAGTCCATGTATCTAGAGCTTAATATGTTAAATTATATCGGCTTAAATATTAATAACACTTTCTAATGCTGTGATTTCATCCAGTCTACTTACAGTATTAATTTCATAGTTATGGCATTTCCTTATGCTGGTGATTAGCTCCAGAAAATCTCATTTTTTAAAATAATTGAACCTAGCGAAGAGACAGATGAGTTACTTGATGATATGTGGTTATCGTTACCTATATACGATAGAGTCGTCAATACTTTGTCGGTTTTGAAGAAAAGGAAGAACACTTGCTTAAATTTATTTCTGCATTTCAGCTTAACATATCCAGTTAGTCAAACTCTACATTGCTACGGTAGTTGATCAGTAATGAGTGATTTTATATAGAATATTAGTAGTTCCCAAAGAGTTCCCATAATCTATCTAACAGTTACTAAGTAATAGGTGTTCTGTGTTGGTGCAGACCTAATCTAAGACTAACTAAGAATTCGCTGTTGGCTATTTTGCATATGCTAATTTGCACGGTATTGTGTAGCGCTCATCTAGAGTCATTCATCAGTCATTACTTGTCTTGCCGGCTTTAACTGTATATTTGATGATGAGTAACTACTGAAGTAGATTAACATGTACAATTGGTTTAAAAAAAGAGGATAACTTGTGCCTAAAAAAGTAGAGTCAATGATATGATTTTGAGTATTAAATATAAGGTGGCGAAATTTTTTTATATTTTTCCTGATAGCGTAAGAAACTATATAAGCCATACTTTTGTAGTTATTATTAGCAACCTATGAAGATAATTTTTAATCTTATTTAAAAAACGATCTGAAATTCCTTTATAAGTATGAAATATACGTTTCTATGAAATTTATTAAATCACGATTTAATCATTTAATGATCTTTTCACTTCTTATCCTCGACTAGAACTAAATAGATGTTTACAATGAAAATAAAATTTACTCTACTATTAATTTAGGACAATTGGTAACAACTGTAGAAAAATATTATCACTAATTTCATTACTATTACATATTATAATTTAAAATATAATTCGTTTAGAAAATATGTTAAAAAATTCAGTAATAAATGAATTTCAATCTCTATTTTTGTATACATAAACCTAGTTACAAGCATAACTTTCTACTGCGCTTAATATCAAAAAACTCCCAACGCACTCTATCCCCATTCGTACTCTAAGTTGAAAAGATATTAACGTATGCATTATGTAAAAAGCTGGCCCCGAATAAAACCACAAAACATATCTAACTCGATCACGAGGCAGCTCTACATTTTACCACATTATTTACATTTCACTTTTAACCGCCAGTTTACACTGAACTCCGATGTAATTGCCTGCAAAACTTCACTGTACTAAATACAGGCACATTTACTTAATTAATATAGACATATTTCATTTGAAGCCACGATTAAAATAAAGATGTATTTTACCTACAAATTGATAAATCAATTCGAAATCAATCCCTTCGGGGATTACAGGCGTGATGTTACGTTTAAATTGATAAATCTATTATTTAGCAATTATCTTATTTATATGTATATTTTATTTTCAATTTTGATTGTATAAAAAACTACAATGTAGCTAAAATCATTGATTATACAAGAAATAAAACTACAAAGATTCATTTATAAAGCATGTTCGCGAAAATTTCAATACTATACAACTTCGATACTCTTATTCACGTGAACAACATCAAAGACAGCATACGAATAATCCGAGTGCAAAATAAATATATGGACATTTCCTATATCTATTCGGTCATGAATTGAACCCGTTTCTAGACGCCCTATTTGTTAGTAAACAATTGGCCA
>DWME01003203.1:0-18854 GCA_018244795.1 Parelbella ahira ahira | reverse complement strand
GTTCGGTTTGACAATTAAACGTTTGGGAACGTCAAGTAATAACTTGGGGATGCTTAGCGCGGAGTGATGGCAGCACTAAGCGATGGGCATCGTATGAACGCTACGTTGGACGGTGGGAGAGTCACTTTTGGTTCGAGCGGCGGACAGAACGGTGAACACTCCGCGCTAAACTTCCCGCGTTCCTACATTCTCCGACACATATATAGAGCATATAAATTGGAAGTTTTTCTGTAGATCATACATTATAGTTATTAACATATTGGTTCCAATTTTAAAGATAGTTTCATAGGTAATTTTACACTCAGACTCAGAACAAATTGACGAGTCCATCACATAAATATTTGTATTGGATGGCAGTTGAACTTAAAATCTCCGGCCTAATAAGCAGAGCCACTAAATATTGTATCGACAAGCTACACGAATCTATAATTTTCTACTGGTAGATTGTTTAGTGTAAAGCCCACGAAGCTACAGAACAACAAATCGGACGAATATTTCCATTCTTCCTTCTACGACACTTTGCGTGTTAATACGAAAGGACGAGCACAGCAATATTCCTTATTCAATATCATCAAAGTTAACACTTTTACTGTGTTACTGTCGGACACTCGTCTCCTCCAAAAATAAGAAGGGTTAATAAGCTCATAGTCGGTCACGATGGCAGAGTACGGGTAGACAGAAAAATATAATTAGGGAAATTAACGAAAGTAACGTAAACGTAACGAAGCCCTATCCTTGGCCGAGCTCTAGTTTGAAAAGTGTGACGTTATTACAAAAGCTAAAATATACCACGAAGTCTACAATTCAGGAAAACACTAAAGTCCGAGCCGCGTGTTCGTGGTTCGAGGTTCGTTCACCCTCTCGCCTTCGTGGGTGAGATCAAAGTAATTCTATTTAGTTGCATTTTTTTGTCTCCTTGAAGCGTTTGAGCAAGTAATCCTGGTATTAATTAGAACCGCCTTCCAAAAAACCGAGCACATGGATGGATAAGCAAAAAGTTTTGATATCAGTTGTAACAATTTGTGTTGCTGACATTATTCCAACTTTATCTGGCGGGGCGGGCTATGCTTAGGTATAAATTACGAAATGTAATTAAAAAAGAAAATTGCTCAAGCTCGGGTCATTCGGCGCACTCTGCTTACCCCGTAAGGGACGTGGAGTGACGTTATAATAAAGTTCTAGCACGGGAAGAACTCGAAATTTGACGTACTTAACAGCGTAAAGACAGCCTCAGTGTGTCGTGAGCAATAACTTTGGCAATATCAATCATTCTCTTCCTCTGGTGCCTCTCCAATTAGTGAAGGTTGGCAGTTCATTCCAAAAGTGTCAAATATATCTGTCCTCACAGTCCCGATGTGTATAATAATATGTACTACGTATTTGAAGTCGAAATTACTAATCGAATACACTAGTTACGGTAGTCGCTAGGCATCTGTGCACGTTGCTATATCTAGACATCTGGCACTTAAATCACCTGTTGGCTTTCACCGGCTACTTTCGTTTTTCGCTGCGAAAAATTATTACTTCTTGTTTTTATTGACACTACTCTGAAACCAATTAGATACTTATTATTTTTAACATATCTTCTATGGATGAAACTGCCGAGAGAGACCAAGACTCGTCTGCCTTGAGTAAATAGTTCAGATAATGGCTGATAAGGTGTCAAAAGCCTCTGAAACTGGCGTGTATGCACAGAGTTATGAAAGACAAACCATGTAACACATAACATCACTCCTATATCTCCCCGAACTGTTAGACGAAGGATCATAGTACACGGGTGTGTACTACCATCCTCCAATCATGGGTGCGATTTACCCATTATGGAATAGAGGGTGAGCCTATTGCCATGCACCGACCACAAATCCAGAGTCCGGACTATTATTAAGAATTTCAAGATAAGAAAAACCAATGCTATCCGACCTTGCTCAAAACAACGAGGCACTCAAATAAGTGACAAGCAAGTCGAGCGGATAGAAGTACATCAGAGCTACTAGTATAAGGATAGATATATAGCAACTATTTGTTTCATGTCTGGATGTTAAGTAATGAATACATAATTAGCTATTTAGAAATGTATAATAAATGCAAATGTTACCAGCAGAATGTTTAGCACACAACTGACTGCAGGCTCTGTCTGTTCGATCACTCTTCGGAGTCAGGTAGCTACGAACTCATGGTATTATCAATATAATAATAATAACAAAAATAAGATAATAAAATATAATACAGAAGCCGTGCTCTGCGATCCCCAATCCGCATGTCCAGGGCGGGAGTTATAAGGAAGAACGAATCGGAGGAGGCCATGTGTAGAAGAGATGTGCAACAAGCAAATGATGATGATGGTATTGATTATTAATGTTAGCACCAAATGATGATGGTTATGATTTTATTAATGTTAGCATTATCAATAAGTATCGGGGCAGTCGTCAAGAGCTTTCCTGCACCTCGGTGCTCTGAACACCGGCTCCAGTGACCAGTTTCCCCCAGAAGCGCACAACCCAATATCCTACACAAAAGTTTCTGCGAATCGACCGTGAACGCGGCAGGTGTAATTGTGTTCACAGTTGGTCGGCCACGGGCCGTTTTTGTTAACACGCCATCTTGTAATGCTGATTCTTCTTTTTCTTAATTCATATCGGTAAAGACTGGCAGTGAAGTCTATAATAAGTTTTTTCGGTAGCTTATACCTATTAATAACATAATGTCTTGTGGCAACTCACAAATCTCCACCTGATCACGAAATAAGCAGAGCCTGTGTCACGGTGACGGGATACGTGCAGGTTATACATATTATTTAAAACCTTGTTTGTTTGTACCGCTGTTACTTGTCCGGCAAATAAACAATGACACTTATTGGCGTACATAGCTTGGTGTATACCATAGGCAACCATATCTGTTCTGAAGAGTAGCCTCGCGTCTATGTCTTACTTTAGTAAATCATATACTGAAACACGTCAGGTCTGCAAGGACAAAGACATTTAGCACTTGATACTCTGTGCCCTATAAGAAACTGTTAATAAAATAATACAGATTTATACTAACTACGCTCATACTAACGTTTTAATTGAATTAATGTTATTATGTTCCTAACGGCTACATTCCTTCGTTTATTTTACTAGTTGTTAGTCCTAGTAATTTCATGTGCTGACTGAAATACCTAACATGAGTAGTCGTAACAGTAAAACAGTAGCAGATATTCATTGTTCGCACGGACAATTGATGTTATAGTTTTATGGAAGGTTTTGTATCCGTAGTTTGCAATAGCCAGTCTATGTTTCCATAGCATTTGTTCGCAACTTACATTTAACCAAATTCATAGATTAAATAAACAAACGTACCATTAACAACTTGTATTAATATAGCAAACAGTACCGCGCCAGTCCGCCATCTTGTCTTTGCGGCCATTTTGTTTCGAACACTGTTCATGAATGCTTATACACTTCACATCACCGTCACATAACCTTTGTTAATACACTATTGTTATTTTTTACAAGATCACATTTGTCGTTGCTGTCACACCTGAAACAAGACAAAAAAATTGTTATTATAGTAGCGATTGTCTACTACTTATTTCATATTGTCCACCTACAAATGATGATAAAAATTGTATATCGATTCCACGCGCGTAGATGTGAAACTTAGTGCTAATTACATGTAGATGGACAGATTTCTATTACGCTATTTCTATAAAATATATGATCAAAGATATAAATTTGATGAAACAATTTGGCTTCAGACGCCTGGATCGCTACGCAGATTTTCTTTGTTTGGATCCATGGCTAAGCAGGTGCTGAAATACGTGGTGCGAGATGTATTCTGCAAGACACTTACGAATTTTTCGCCCTAGCCCTCGCCATTCTCTTAATGTCACTTTTTCATTTCATCGAGTTTCAATTCGTAACGGTTTTAAAGAAGTTTAGCTTCAATAACTTCTCGCTTCACTCCCAAACATTTCAATAATAACTCAGACAGTCTTCTGGTCCCAAATTAGATAGAGCCTGTGCTATGAAATCTCGACGATAGACGACGACTGATAGTCTACATAACAACAACGCGTAGCAGAAATATAAGGTGGGTGTACACATATTCTTTTAAGAATAGATAGATACACGCACACGTACGCACTCACAAACACACACACACACATAAACACAACAAACACCCACAAACACACACACACGCGCGCGCACACACACACAGACACACACACGTGTTGTGTGTGTTATCTATATATATAAAAATGAATCGCCAAAATGTATGCAATCGCATAACTTTAGAACGACTGCACCAAATTGGATAATTCTTTTTTTTATGTGTTTCTTATTATCAGGACAAGGTTTTTATATAAGAAAATTTATAAAATTTAAGAGTGCTATTTTTTCCACATTTAAAAAGGTTAGAAAATAATAATAGTAATTTACTCACAAAGTCACGCTTATAAGACTTGAATTATGAATTATGCACTTCAATTAACGGATAAACATACATATAAAGTAACATCACGCCTGTAATCCCCGAAGGGGTAGGCACAGGAATGTAGTACACTCCCACGTTTACCTGTTACGTTTAGGTCCCATTGAATAGGTGGTGAGCCTATTGTCATTCACCGAGCACTATTTCAGACTCCGAGTAACTATTAGAAATTCTAATTTAGAAAATCCAATAGCACCCGACCCGGGATTTGAACCCAGGACCTTCCCGATCGGCAGTCGCGCTTGCAACCGATCGACCAACGAGGCAATCTATAATAAATAAATAAGTATTAAGTGAATCGAGAGTAGCAGGGAGTTCAACGTGACTTTTATTATATAGTAGGTACATTATGTACTTACAGCTTGACGTTTCGGCTGGCACTGACACAAATAATACCTATGACTAGTTGATCGATACAGGGAACGTGCAGGAACTATGGGTGGCAGGAAACTTATGTTCAATGTTTAACGAACTGTACTAGTTACAACACTTTAATATTTTCTTATTTCTTTTGAATTTAAACGTGTCCAGTTTCCAGTACGCCTTGCATTTGCAATGACTATTAATAAATACCAAGGCCAATCTTTAGAGGTGTGTGGAATAAATCTTGAATTGCCATGTTTTTCGCATGGACAGTCGTACGTTGCGTGCTCGAGAGTCGGCAAACCATCAGCGCTATTAGTTTTCACTCCAGAAGGAAAAACGAAAAATATTGCATACCCGCTGTGTTCGAAGCAAAACGACTCGGTCAATAGTTACCTTTATTTGTATATAATATTTTATGACTATCTCGGAATACGTAAGATACATATGTACATATATATAATGTATATTGAAAGTGATCGGGTTACACGATTACAGCATATCTCCTAAGGCCATTGGCATGTTGTCTTTAACACGAGGGAACAGCTGTTCGTTAGGGCATGCAAGCGGCAGACAGTGTGCTGTCGCGCTCCTGCCGGCGGAGCGCGCGGCGGCGGCTCGCCTGCAGGCCATCCTCAATCACATGAATCCTCTCTATCGAAACACTATTACTTGCCGGAAATGTACATTCTGTCTTCATTAGATAGCCGCGACGTTCTGTCGTCGTCATAAAGTTAAACAACTGTCACGTCTTGTTAATGACAAATACAATTCGAAATACTTACAACTACAAGTTAGCTAGTGTGCATTCTCTAAGAAATTACGTCCCACATTTTAAATTATACACGAGTTACGACGTAAATGTTAATAATTACTGTTACTTTATCTATTAGGTTAGCGCGCGGCCGGGCGGCGGCGCCCGCTTCACTCGCACACGAACATTTACCATGGAGTAAACGCAATTGTTCCACGTTTCAATTCAACCTACCAATAAAATTAATACTAAAAATACAAAATTATCACTTTGAAAATCATGACAAAAATTATACTAACTCCTATTAGTGTTTCATATTATTTTATAATACAAATATAATTTTCGTAAAAATCTATCACGTTGCGATAAAACAACGAGTCGTGTACGAACCACACCGATCGGGCGAATGACTAATAATAACCATAATATTGTCTATGGACTTACGTGTATCAAACTTAAATAGTCTAGTATTAAAGCGTCGTTATCATTCTTGGCTCCCCGACCCAAGTACCTTTCCCTGTAACCGCTATATTATCTGTGACGTGTGAGCTCTCTGTAGGATGCCGCTAACGATGTGTCTATGACGTCAAAACACACATTAAGCGAACGTTAATGTAATCATGCACTACGTCACCTAGAACTGATTCGTTCGTTCGGAAATCATTCGTTCCTTAATTATGAAATTAGACACACGCTTTCAGCATATATATTTGTAACTATATAATCGATAACCCTGGTCTCCAAGGGGCGTTATTAACGGACGAATGATTCCCGCGGCAGTGAAGCAGCAGTTAGATCGTGCCCCTCGCACTCGCTGCGACGCGCCTCCGTCCACAAACTTCAATACTACTCACATTTGATACTATTCATTCGGCCCGCTCTGCCTACCGCGTAACAAACCTGAACTACCTCAACTGATAGAAATCATCATGACAATAATTTCGCCTGCTATTACCTGACTTCTTTGGTGGTTGAGCAGTTAACACTAGCATATTGAGTATTTGTACTAGATGTACATACATATTATCATTCCAGACTTCGAACGTGGTCATGTATTTGTCAAAGTTTGAAACAAAAAGCGTTATATTTTTCAGCTGATATTATCTCGGGGCGAACAGGTTTTTCAGTATCAGAAGTTGCGCAGAGGGTAACTAACATTTAGTACACCGTAGTTCAAATTAAAGTTTGTCATTGGGGCCGTCGACGATTGCAACATGAGTGATATTCGTATAGAAACAATTTAAAAATGAACACTTATTAGTTTACACGTCTTGTTATACATAAATACATGTACACGCGGGAATAATTCCCAAACAAAATCCCCGTGGGAATTTGTAGCATCGAGAAGTTCCCACACGGTAAACACCTAAGGCGTCTACACATAGGGATAATTCCCGAAAGTAACTCCCGGTGGGAATTTATTGTGTCGAAAAAAATTCCCACAAGGGAAGCACTCGAGGCGTATCTTATAGGTCACAGAGTTACAGTAAATTTGTCTAATGGCGGTATGACACTACAGTAAAATATTTTAGTCTACGAGTATTCTGCGTACAAGCAAGTTGTCGAGATCGACTCGTTCGCGCGGCCTCGCCCGACACCTCGCACTTCCGACGAGTTCGAGGTTGGAAAATTTTAAAATAATTCCTTTCCGAATACATATACATAGTACAATAGCGAATCGATCTCAAAAACTTCAAACGGCGAGATGAATCTGCTTGCAATAATTTTGTTACGATAATTGTAGTAAAAGAAAATTGTAAGCGAGTTGTGAGAGAGTTCATTCGTATATTCTGCAAGCGTCGTCATATCGTAGACCAAAACTTAAATATTTATTAAAAATACATCATGGGGCTTCCTAGGTAGTTAAAAAATAATCATTCTATAAAAATATTTCCGGAAGCGAAAACATCATCGAGGTCAATACAGATTAGGAAAAATTAGCCGGTAAATGAACACGAGCAACTTCACGAGCCCCGTGCGATCGGGGCAAGTCGTGCACGTGCATATTCGGTTAGCTATCTAGAATAATGACAAAGGATAATTGAGAAAAAATAGTCTTCCAGCCCATCCGCGAAACATCAAAAGAAATACAAAAACTGGTCGGTGGCGGTGAGGTGTGCGCGCGGTGGGGCGCGCGGTGGGGCGCGCGGCGGGCGGGCGGCGGGCGGGCGGCGCGCTCAGATGATGTTGCAGCAGCGGCAGTAGCGCGGGCGCGCGCCGGCGCCGGCGGCGGGCGGCGTCACGGGCGCGAAGTACGCGTGCACCTTGATGTTGGGCAGGTGGTTCTGCGCACACACGGCCCGCCGGGACCGCTCTTACTACTACGTTCTACCGCCTCTCCGACACCCTGCCCGCCCGGGATCCTGTCCCGGGATGTGTACCTCCTCCGCCCCGATGCGGATCGTTTACTGCTAATTACTATAACCACCGTTTTCGAGTATGTATTCGGCCACGACCGAGCCCGCATCCCGACCGAACCTATCTCCCCTCGGAGACGTTTCCTCAGAACGTAAATGCGAGAATTCGCTCGGTTGAAAGGAGCAACTTACCCGCAACTTGCGGATGGCGTTTCTGGTGACCATCTGGCAGTCGTACAGCTCTATCAGCTGCAAGTTGTGGCAGGATATTAAGTGTTCCAGCGCGCCGTCCGTCACCAGCGGGCAGTTGTCGAGGCCTGCGACACCATCGTCATTATCAATGCTTCTATCGTTAAACTGTTGGACACAGGTATCTTGTCAGAAATGAGAAGCCGTAAGGTTGTCACGTTAGCCAGGCGGCTATTATGACGCCATAATGTCCAAATTGTAAGGTGCAATATGCATAGGTGTCTATCTGATTACCCGTAAACGTTTCCTTAAATATTAGTAATAAAGGGTGTCTCAGAATGTTTTTCCAGTATCCAGACGACTGAACACATATAATAAATATATACTTACATAAATACTTTTCTTTTTTTTACATTTACAGACAGAACAGATACCTTCTTGGGCTCATCACACAAATATGTTTGTTGGAAGTGGGGAGCGACTATCATCTTAACCTTCTGGTTTACTAGTCATCGCTTTGAGTCAGTTAAATATAAAAAGGGTCTCGCCGAGGACTGTGAGGTGCTCCGCGGCACACGGCGACATGGACAGCTGCTTAATGCCGTAGTCCGTGATCAGCTCGCAGTGGGACAGCGTCTGCAACGATCGAGTCGATCGGTATTCGGTGACATCGTAAAAAGAAACAGAAAGGATCCCGAGCGCGAGTCCGAGGCGCGGAAGGCGCGGGAGGCGCGGGAGGCACCGACCAGCTTCTCGAGGCGCGGGCAGCCCATGGCGAGGTGCACGAGCGTGGCGTCGGTGATGAGCACGCACTCCTCGAGGTCCATGCGCTCGAGCATGCGGCAGCTGCGCGCGAGCGCCTGGAAGCCGGCGTCGGTGAGCAGCGCGCACTGCGCCAGCTCGAGCGTGGCCAGGTCGGGGCAGCGCGCCGCCAGCGCGCACAGCGCCGCGTCCGACAGCCGCGCGCAGCCCGACACGCACAGCCGCCGCACGCCCGCGCCCAGCCGCGAGATCGACTCGTCCGTGATGCTCTGCGGGACCGCCGCGCCGCTCACTTTAACCCATATAACACATTAACACCTTCTCTACCACTGATTCGTTTCCCTAGTCCCACCGACGCGCTACGTGCGGTGCGAACGGCACTCCGCCCGATGCACTCGAGCTTCGATCGAAACCTAGTACTGGACGGCGACCGGCGGACGTCGGTTCGAGTCCCGCTACTTATAGCGACGGAGGGGTACTCACGTCACAGCCCTGCACGTTGAGCACCTCCAAGTCGGGACAGTGCGTCGCCAGGCACGTCACTGCTTTGTCGTTCACGTTTTTGCAACCTACAACATATTGAGCGTGTGTTATATGGAGAATACAAATGTGCAAATATAACGATTATCTCGATCTGAGAAGGGTAAGACAGTATTTAGTCGATCTGGTCGAGTGAAAGTTGATAGGCCTCGCACGCCTTAAAGAGCATTATAGATAGCTCTGAAGACCTGCAGGTTTCCCCGCAATACTTTTCTTCACCGTCACTTCTAACGACATTAAATCATAATCATATTTTATGGACTAGTGCACGCCACGATTCAATCCCTGGACATTCGGAGTGGGAGGCTGAACTATTAGCCACTAGACGATCATCGCATATAGATTAAATAAATGAAGTAAACTACAGCACAGCGAGGCGTGTTGCTCGGTACCTTTGCACGTGAAGCTGCGCAGCTTGGGGCAGCCGCGCGCCAGCGCCTCCACGCCGTTCTCCGTGATCGACTGGCACCACGACACGTTCACGTGCGTCAGGAGCTATCGACCACATGTTCCAATGTAACTATACTTATAATCGGCAGCAGGTAACCGATTGCCTCGATACGAAAACGCATAGCGAGGTGTTCGAAGGTAGAGCGGCATGTGGCGGCGGGGGAAGCTCATTCTTCAGTCTTTTTTGTATCTTGTACCCCCTTATTACTAACACAGACCGCATCAGTATTTTACTCACCGCCATATATTAAGTGAGATCTTATGCGACTGTGGTCT
The DNA here is from genome assembly GCA_018244795.1 of Parelbella ahira ahira. Lineage (NCBI taxonomy): Eukaryota > Metazoa > Arthropoda > Insecta > Lepidoptera > Hesperiidae > Parelbella > Parelbella ahira. The sequence goes on along the minus strand of DWME01003203.1, from coordinate 8,690 downwards.
CGATGGGTATAAATTCTCTAAACACATTTTACACTGTGATCCCAATAATTGTGTAATATATTTGTAAATACCTGCCTCGTTGGTCGAGGTCATTGGATGCAAGCGCGATTGCTTATTGTGAAATCCTGGGTTCCATTCCTAGGTCTGAATTTGTGACTGGTATATGACAATAGGCTAACCCCCAGTTCCATGTTGTGACACAGAATATAACAAATGAATCTTGGAAGTGCATACACTCCTCTGTCTACTCTTTCGGCGAATACAGGTGTGAATTGGAACGTCTGTTAGAATTTACAATAAAATACCTAAACATAAATATTCAGTGCCTGCCTTTACAGAGATAAAAAAAAATTAAGCAAGTCCTGTGCCGTAAGGCTTATTATGAAACCAAGGACTGTCTAAATGACAAGGTGGTCTGGGACTGAATTAACTCCACTAGGCTGTCTCTACTACAATTAGGGAAATGTATAGTTAAATTCAACTGCTTTCATGAGCTGTTGTTAGCCGACTGAAATTGACACACGATAGCTGTCACGTGTGTTCTCTGGGCTCCCAAAGCTATACAGGAATGTTATAACTTGTATGACTGTTTTTTTTTTAGAGTGCCGGGAGTTTTTTTCCGCAGGCTGTTATACTCCGATCTAAATAAGCCTAAAAGAGGCCTTGAAAACCGATGAATATATAAATAATTCCACTGTTGGATAAAATAATTATGTTATGACGTTCATTAAGGTTATTTATATACCTTGTAATGAATAAAAACTTTTTAATTTAAGGATTTTTGTAAATGAAGCGCATACTTACCGGACAACCATCTGACAGTGCTTTTAAAGATATGTCTGTGATGCTCGGACATGAGTCTAGATTTATCCTGAAAATCCACACATAGACATTATTCATCAACACCAGCATCAACCCTTTAATCGTTCTAATGGTAGACTCCAGTGTCCTGTCAGAAAGAGAAAGGTTGAGGCCATAATCTGCCCCATGGCCTAAATATTGGTTGGCAGATTTCGCAACCCTTAGAGAACTTAAATGAGAGCTGTAATGTGTTTAAATATTATTCACCTGAGCTTGTGCTGTCTTGTGACTACTGTAAAAGTTTTTAAACAAATATCAACACAGATTCCTACTGTGGATACACAACATGGCCACAAGGTACCGTGAATTGTAGACACAATTCAATAAATGATCATCTAACATATGTAGTTCTAACAGTGTCAAACTTTTGGATGTGATAGATATGGGCTATGGACAGCTGCCCCGGAACTTTATGCTACATTTTGACTGAACTTCTAAATAATATATTTGAATATATTATCTCAGTACATATTCATCAATATCACAACAATTCAGGGATGTAAGGCAGCACACTTCCATATTAGTGTTCCCAGCCAACCTCACCTGCACGTTTTGCATACTGCCGGTTAGCGAACGAGGCGACCGACTAATGGCGGTATAACCATTCCACTATAATAATATTAAAATAATCGACCCATTTGTCGTTCCACTGTTGGAATATGGGTCTCCTCTCATATTGAGAGGGTTAAGGCCATAGTCTGCCACGCTGGACAAGTGTGCGTTGGCAGACTTCACACACCTTAGAATTTTTTTTTTAAATATATTATGTACAAAGAACATGTTAAAATTGGTATTATTCCAAAGGAATTTCATTAACTTCTTTAAATAAAGTGATTTCATATCACACACATATAAACACAATTATGCATTTAATGCAACATAAGGACAGCTTTATTTATTTTTAATCATATTAAAATGAATGTTCACAAACAAAATCATCATCAATTCTTAAGTATGATGTACTCGATTAGTTTCTACATGAGTTGTATGACTTTTAATTGCCCCTTGATACGAATTTTCTATTGAACCCCATAGGTCAAACTAATGAAGTTGAGAAGCTTAAAATGGTTAAATTATCAATCTGATTATTCTTACACACATCACATTGGAACATAATAGAATATGGAACCCCTGATGACACTGGCATGGAGATTGAAAAAAAGAATATTGTTCATGGTGTCTGTGTACTCACCAGCAAGTGGGTGTCGTGTTGTCCACGGTGTCCTGGTTGGCCTGCGAAGGAGACTCGGCTCCCCGCGCGCCACCTGCCACTGAAGATGCCGTGGTGCACTCACTCACTGCGACCGCATCATCACAGAACCACTCTTATTACCTCCACCGAAATGACACTAGTTGCATCTCTACCTGAAACCACCACACACTAAATTGCACGTTTCACTTTGCGAGCGTACGCACGTATCCCACTAATGTATCGATGTCGTATTGTGAATTCTCTATGATGGCAACTGACAGCCGCTCGCGGTACAGATCGACGAATTCAACAGCTAGACAGATCTCGGTTTAAACACCCCCGATCGCGAGAACGCTACCCCGAGCCCCGCTCACGCCCAATATCACCGCAGTCCACCACACGAATATATCTCACGAAAAAATGGCAACCTTCAAATATAATGACCCGACTCATCTAACAACTCCACCATGGAATTCTGTAATATTTATAAACTTTCACGAGCTAATTATAGACCAGACGCTACTATTAACGTTTGAACATAAGTAAAAGATGAGAAAATAATATTTATAAATAGCTTCGGATTATTTTGATACAAATCTATATCGCTGAATATCACTGCATACACACCCCTAATTCGGGTGGATCGGATCCTCTTCTTTCAGTCTATAACGAATTTAACATATGAAATTTAGCACGGATTACTTATTAAGACTAGAATTATATGACCTACACCCTGATAACTACAAAGACATTTTCGTAGCAATGACAGCGATCCGTATCGGCTTCACAGAACCTACAGAAAAAATCAACATGTCGCCTACTGTGTTAGAACGACAAGGTGTTATGTCGTTGCAACTTCAGCTGAATAGCAGCAAAAGGGGCGTGGCCAATAATGGATGTTCTTGAAAAACTAACAAAACAGCTGTAAATACCTCTATTTAGAAATCGTTAATTGTGATTTTATTAAGATAAATGTAATAATATAATAATAACATTTCGTGCGAGTCAAATTAAAGTAACTTAGACCTGTAAAACTAAAAATACTATCCTAGCAATAACAAATGGTTCCATTTACATAAAGAAAAATAGAAAATGTGTTATGTATTTTATTTTATTTATTAGTTACTAGGAATATAAATGAGAAAAAAGTCACGATTAGTAAAAATAAATTAATTGAGTAGGTACTTTTAAAGAAGGAATTATTTAAGTAATATATTTTGTGCAGCAACCGATTATTTTAAATGATTATAAATAACTTAATTATCTAATTTACATTAATTTTTTACAACAAACGCAACTTCGCAAAACAACGACAAACATTTTGATAGCGCATCTAGCGCAAATTTTCATTCGTCTACATTGCTGTGTTGTTCTTGCTGGACCAGAGACAAATTTCAATTGTATGAAATTTCTACGTTCCGATATGCACTGCGAGCACTGTAAGGTGTGACATTAACTTTATTAGACTGCCGAGTCGTTCCTATAAAATTAACTATACTGATTACTGCCTAAAACGAAACACAGTTCAGTATATTGACATCGACGTTGCGCTGTTTTGACATGAAAGTTAGACTTTGTCAAAAAATTGAATATTGAGGTTGTCCTTTGTATTAATCGCTAAATACATTTTATTAAAAGAAAATTTTGTGTCTCAAGCGAAGTTTTTAACGCATGGAGCATTAAAAACTACAATTGCTGGTGCAGTCCAAATTTACTAGAATCTTCCGATGATGTTGTAGAGCTCATATATACATATCTGTGGAAATCGTGTGGGACAAAATATCATGCCTAGAACAGAAAATTATGTTTTCCGTTTTCCGAATGACTGACGAAACCGTTAAAAGTCACAGTCGGTAAGCTATGCATTTTTATCCAATGGTTATTGGTGTTTTTTATTCATTAACTGTTTTCATTGCATTTCTATTTGTTACTCAATTACAGTATGGGTCGAGATACTTTTCAATTCCTAATAAATTTACTCAGATCTGATTTATGTAAACAATCTGTTCATTATGGTAGACACCGGACTTCTGTAGATAAACAGCACCTTCTGAGTATTTGGACCATGGCAACACCAGACTCCTACAGGTAAAACGATTAAAAAAAAAATTTTTTGCTATTTCTGTACTCTGAAGCAATATTGACACACAGAAGTATTTTAATGTGTTATTCTTCTATTAGTTCTGTATGTGATTTCTTGATGTCAGAGAAGCAACAAGCATGGAGATCCGTTTGGAGAGTAAAAAAGCCATTTATTGGTTTACTTAAAATGGCCTACACATGAAGAAGCAAGGATAACATCAAATCATGTACATCGTCAATTTGGATTTCCGAACGTTTTAGGAGCAATTGATGAGACACAAGAATAGCTCGGCTTAAAGAACACAGTGCTAGCTATATTCATAAAGGATATAATTCCATCTAAACAGAGGTACAAAAAAAATATATTCTTACTACTCTCATATGTAATTGTATAACTTATTGACTTATTTTATGACTTATTTCAAAAAAAGTAATTTTCGTGATTCCAGCTAGTATGTGACGAAAAATTAAAAATAATTCATGCATACTGCAGCAAAGCGGGCTCAGACGCTCATGTTTTCCAGCTGTCAGGTTTACAAAATTATTGTACACCTGAACTTTTCCCTGATGACACTCATTTATTAAGGGAACAAGGCTTACAGTCGGTAAGGTCGGATCCTTGCATCATGATACCTTGGGGAAATAATGGTAATTTGAGTGAAGATTGTTTACAGTACATTAAGTTACATTTGAGCTCTCATATGACAGACATTCGACCAAACTTCAGTTTCACAAGCATTTTCTTCTAAAAATTCCAATTGGTGTACTTTGCCGAAGACAGAGCTCATTGGGGGAGGCCTATGTCCAGCAGTGTACTGAGATAGGCTGATGACGATGATGCTGATGATCAATAGTGCAAGCCATCAAATTTCTAGAAGTTGTCAATCACGTCAAATCATTGCGAGCATCATACCTCGAATAAGCCAGTGCTCGCGGTGGCAATATGGCCGCGATTTATGACGTCATATAATTCTCTAGCGTACTGTGATGGTATACTGGCGGTCCATAGCGGAACGAATTTCTCCCCAGTAAGAGCACTTAACACTGCTCGCAGTGTCTATCGTATATCGGAACACGCGCTACTGGGAACAAATAGGGAAACGAAGCTAATTACCTACCACCCTACCTACCTACCTACCTACCTAATCATCTACCACCAGGTGGCGCTGCTCCCGTCATGGCTAGTCAAAGGCAAAAAGAAACTCGAGCGAATCCGCGCAGCAGACGATGACGACGATAGACCGAAAGCACGATCAAAGAATGCTAAATCCAAAAAGAAACATGGCAACTTTAAAAAGGACCTCACGGACACATCGAGAGCGTCCGCTAAACGGTTACCATACGACGCCAACAGAGTTCAGAAGGGAATTGGACTGACGCAGAGCAAGGGAAAGGGCAAAGGCAAAAGTGCGACGCCAAAAGGGAAAGGCAAAACGATGAAAGGAGGCCAACTCAAAGGAAAAACTTTTAGAAAACCACAAGCGCCGAGGGCAAATACAAAAAAAAATTCAATATTTTTTAAAAGATAAAATGTATTTAATTTATAAATACTTAGATACGTTTTTTTATTAGGTACTGATTTCGACGAAAATCAAAAATAATGTACGTTTTATAACGTAACGTGACATCACGTCTGTAATCCCCGAAGGGTTAGGCAGAGGAGTGTAGTACACTCCCACGTTTCACCAGTTGCGATTACGTCTCATGGAATAAGTGCTGAGCCTATTGCCATATACTGGGCGCAATTCCAGTCTCTGAGACACTACTGGAAATTCGAAATTTAAAAAAATCCAATAGTACCCGACTCGGGGCCTCCCGATCGGCTGTCACGCTTGCAACCACTTGACCAGCGAGGCAATCACGTTAGAGCACTATCGAAATCAATTTAAATACACATTGACATTAATATACTTGGTTATAAAGAGCCGATTTATAGAACTATATTAGCTCAATAAAACTAAACAATCTGAAAATTATATTAGTCATTAAATGATGATTTTTCTCGTATGTCTTTTTATTATAACTCTAACAATAAACACAGGCTATTCAAAAAACGTCGCGGACAGAAAATATTGACGCCCTTCTCATACATGATTAAACATTGACAACACAGATTTTTGACACGATGTCGGTGGTAAAATGTAGGTATATAGCCCAACTATAGATTGGCAAGAAAGTCGTGAATTTAACAGGGGCGCCACTATCGAGCATATTGCAACCCTATATAGTACGACAAGAACGGTTGTGATACTTAGTTTAATTTTCAACTTTTATTTAATTTACACATTGACTGGTTTTATGATGTGCTATTATTATTTATCGCGGATGATCTCTATAGACTTCTGATTATTATTAGCTTCTTCCCGCGAACTAGTTCCCGTGAATCTCAGTAATATCATACAGAATCAAAAAGTCCTTCCAATGTATCTGTTCAGTAATTAATGCACGAAGGTAACAAAAAAATATACACGAATATACGATTTTTTTTTTATTTACTGTAGATTGATTGTGAGTTAAAATTTATTTCGTAATTTGACATTATCGATCGTTTTTTATAGCTCAGAGATAATGAAGTCTCATCTTTCAACAGATAGTTCGCCCTCTAGTGACAAAGATCCAAAACAATGTATAAAAAAAAATGCAATACTTTTGAGATATTACAGTGAAATTTTTTATTTTATGTATTTCATTACTTATTACTCACATAAAACGCTGTTTAATTGTAAATAATTATAAATATTAGAGAGACCATAGATATATTTTTCTTTTTCACACTCTAAGATTGTATCATAGACAAACAGTGTGGCGTCGCTCGAGCGGATGTTGTTTATGAACGACATTTTCTTTGGAAATTGTATTTGGATTTAAATCACGTTATTCTTGGTTGTTTTGATCATATTATCTTCTCGTATTGATAATAATAAGGATAAAAGTTATGTGGTTTAATAATTGACTCCACGTAAAAGGCGCACGCGAGTTACGCGCTGATATTTGGCAAAGTTTTTTCTCGGACAATATAGCGGGAAATCGTCGTCGTGACGCGCACAAACGTTGATAATTCATCTGTTCCTCTCGAGGGCTCCTGGAGTGTCGTAACATATTGTTATGAAGTTATTTAGGCATTGACACTGGGTCTGTATTGTATATTTAGAATTGACAATGTCTGATGAAATGGCGGTGAACGATAACGCGACGAACGAAGAAAGTAAACTGAGCAGCGATGATGCTGTTGTGGCGGGAGTCGCGGAGCCAGGCGAAGCTGGTCCGCTGCTCGCTGATGAAGAACCCACAGAAACTATTAACGAAACCCCAAAATCAGGCAAGTATTATTTTCGCATAACCTATTAACAAGAGTGACGTATATAATTTCTATTTTGTCTATTTTACTTTCTAACTGCTTCACGAATATCCGTTTTAGAATTGCACTAGTGACGAAAATATTACAATTTAACTAAATGTACTTTCATTACTCTAATCATCAAACTATTTTGGAAATTTTACATTTTTGCATAAAAGTATGGAAAAAGTACTATTTAACAAAACAATAAAATAATCTACTTACAAATGTATATACTAAATAGTTAATTCAAGTATTCCCAACAGCTTTTACATATGAACTCGGTTTAATTTTCCAATTGCTGTCAACGACCAAGTTAGATCCATCTATATGATGTTTTTATTTTATTCTCTATATAATACATAGATGTTATAGCGTATACTAATATATAATTGTAAATTTTAAATGTTTCTTGTTGGGTAATATCCTTCTAGTTGGAAGTGATCGGTTTCTAGGATAATACAAGCAGGTTGTCAACACTTGCCGAACTGAGCTCGGAAAGGTTTTCATAGATCATATCAAGGACTAACAGTGTCTTTCCTTTAATCAGAAGTCAGCTTACTATTAGAATATTTGCCTAAAGGAGTTCATATTAACAGTGTAAAAACTTACCAGTGAGTTCTACAGCGACACAGACGGAGTTAAATGAATGAATGTATTGACATTTATATTCCTTTAACATTTTCAAAAATAATGTATCTGTAGTATTTTAATACGACCTTGCAGTACTATTTTTAAGGCATAATGAATTATTAAAAAATTTTGAATCAGTTCTATTTTCGTGTAGCTCCTCAGATACTGACATACCATATCATGAAGCGAAAGACTTCACTTGTTTCTGAACTCAAAACGTTTCCGGAGCTGGTACCAACTTTAAATTACCTGTTTTGCTTACTTTCATTCTACAATGACGTCAGGTTCTGTATTGCAATATGTACTAATATTGTTTGAAGATTACTGATTAATTATTGTTTCAAAGTTGCCTGTGAAATCTGTCTAACAAAATCAAAATGACATACATTATCACCTAACTATAATTCTAATGTAATATGTAGGCCTAGATCTTATTAATATGTTAAGATTTATATGAGTATCTCTCTCTATTCATTACATTATCATTAGCTCATCTCAGTCCACTGCCGGACATAGGCCTCCCCCAATGAGCGCCATCGCGCCCTGTCCTCGGCTTGTCGCATCCAGCATCTGCCTGCAGCCTTT
>DWME01003202.1:0-18854 GCA_018244795.1 Parelbella ahira ahira | reverse complement strand
ATTAGAAAAATTCAGTAATACCCGATACCAAGATTTGAAACCAGGACCTCCCGATCGGCAGTCGCGCTCGCAACCGCTCGACCAACGAGGCAGTCACTATCCTTGAAAGTACGTTAAATGCCAAATTATTTTTACCGCCTGTTAAATGACTGTTGTACATGCGAAAATAAATTTACCCGTTGAACTACGTTCACATTCAAGTAATACACTAAACAAAACCTTTCATAGTACAGGCTTCTTTACCTAAATGAAAACGTGAAAATTTTGGCGCCACCGATTTTTTACTGTTTTTTTTATTTTTGCATCAAACGAAATTGAGCACATTACTAGAAGTACACAATACAATTACGCCAGTTCCGATTTCCTGGTGAGTCAGTAAGTAGGAATACATTCCAATAGTAACCTTACTGGGATCGCCTTTGACATCTAACTTATGGTCCGATGTTCCAATTCTAAGATAGAACGCGGCCACGGTGATCTAGATCTTGCACTTCAGTTTGCCCTGCCACTGATGAATGCTTTCTAGCCCTTTCTAGTGAATACTTTACCACGCATATGTCGAACAAATATTACCTTATAAGTAGAACAAAAATATTTAAAGAGTACGGGAAGCATGTAGATCATTAACATTGTTCTCTATCAACTAAATATTGTATAAGTACCTATGCCTAAATTTCATCCCGTACTCTACGGAATCTTATATTTTATAGAGCTCTTTAATTAAAGTCATGGATATTATGTTAATGTAGTTTCTTAAGTGTAATTAATTACATTTTAGTTTGAAAAAAATAACCGCCAACTCTGAAAGTAGGTAATAATATTTTTTTTATTTTTCTGCAATATGTCTTTTTAAGCGGATGATAAGAAATTAAGGCACGGTTATTGAGCAAGCGTATTAAATCAACCTCTATGTGTTACACTAGAAATGAAAATTACTGTAAAACGCCCGTCATTTTAAAATCCAGGCGTTAAACCTACTATGGATCTGGGTACCTGGGGAATAAATTAACAGCGCTGTCACAAATAAAAAAAATATTTTTCTTTACATTTAAAAGTAACAGTTAAAAGGTTGTATACGTATTCGATACAGTCACGAAACAATCAAAGTGTTGACTCCCTCCTTAGTGTAGTGGTTTGCAAGCGTGACTGCTGATCGAGAGGTCCTGGGTTCAAATTCCGCGGCAAGTACCTACTAATCATTTTTCTAACTTACTACGAAGTTACCGAGTTCAAACACAGAAACATTTAGAACCATTGGACGTAACCGTCAATCACTCTGCAAGCAGTTGTAGTATTTGACACTGCATCAGGACTCCGAGTAAAAATTAAACCAGTCACACATACTTTCCGCTTCAGAATTATCGATGTAAAGGGTACTAGTAATATCACAGAATAGTCAACCTTTATTACATTCTACTGGGCATAATTGGATTTCGTTTCAAAACATGTTGTATGTTTCAGAAAATTGTGTCACAAATGTTATTTTTAATATTATTATTATTATTGTATTGTCGCGTGAATTCCCATGTAGGGTAGCAGAGACCGCCTTAATTCTAGTCTCATCACAAGACATTCGCCAAGCTCAATTTGTACGAGAATCGTGCTTGAGGGGCTTATTGGTTGTTTATAAGACTGAAAAGATGTATATAAATAATTGCTACATTTAAATTTACAACCAGCAAAATGTTGATGAGATCAACTATTGACAAAAACTAACACATGAGTTGTTAAAGCAGTAAAACTTACTCATATATTGATTTATATGAAATATTGTTTGAAAGTGTCTTAAACTCATATTAAAGTACATTTAGTTTTGTTTGCAGTTACTGATGATGGAATAGGGGGTTAACCTGTTGCCATAGATAAGGGACAAATATCGTGTCCAAACTAATACTAGGAATTTCAATTTAGCAATACCTAACAATATGTATGATCTGCTCATAAAACACAGAACTTCTCACACAGCATCTACTCTTGCAGTCACTGGATCAACAAAAGTCTTGTTATTTGTATCAGTCTAGTAATAAAACACAAACATATAAACAATTGCATATATTTAAATAATATTTGTATAGACTAGTGTAGAAAAATACCAAAGCTAAGAACACTGAGCAGTTTTTTGTGACATACAAAATGCTGTAATAAAATATTAATTATAAACTGTCACATAGGTTTTATTCATTAAAATAATAACAATTTTGCTGTATATTTGTATTAAAGGCATCTGCAGCACCAACCTAGTGATTTTATTTCATAACAATGTTGTTTATCCAATGTTAGACTGATCACACCCCATGTGTATAACTGATTTCCAAGGCTGTAAGATGGCCTGCACACTGTGTGTGCACTAACGGTGATGTGTAATTATCATTTATTCTGAGTAAACAAGCTGTTGAAATAGGATTTTCTCACATTGGTTTTTTTACACCATTGACCTAATACTTTTTAAAAATGTTCACTGCATGTTCTCTCTGTTCTTTATTATTGAAAGTAAAATAAGGATTTTATATTATCTAACCAATTTTGAAATAAATGTTTATAAATTTTTAATGACGTATTTTCATTTTATTTCACATTGCCTACATAGTGTTCAAACTGCTACTCACAATAAAAATTGCCCGAGGACTGAGCTGCACAACTGATGTGCTATGCTTATTTATAAGAATTCACTTACCAATTGGGTGATTTCCATAATAAACATGTTTTTATATGGAAAATAAACTATACAGAAAAAAACTATAGCTCCTGGGGAATTTCTTCGAAAAAAATCATTGTCTTGAATGGGTAAATAGCAATTTAACAGTGCAATTCAAAATAACACTGCAATCGATTTTTATCTTAAGCAGTACACATCTTAATTCTAAAAAAAAACTAATAAATAAGAACTTTTGTAAACATTATATGAATTTGATTCAATCATTCAATTATCTCAAATGCAGTTATATTATTTCGATGTTACATAACAATTCTTGCTTATAGCCAAATATAATACTAGACAGACAGTACTGATTTAGTAAGGAATATATTAATGTAAATAAGAGTTTTACAGGTTTACAGGTCATTACAGGTGACCTTTACAGTCCTTCCCTTTAAAAAGCCTGAGGATATGAACTTTATAAGGTTTAAGTTTATGACACCTTACAGTATTGGGCAATAATATACAGCCACCATTTACTTTTAACAGTGTATAACATGATCATTGTTCAGAAGGAAAATTTATACAACAATAACAATAAATTTAACTGTTTGAAGCACTAAGTGCATGAAATGCTCTAATGATAGTCTCTATTACATTACAACTATATATTATGAGTAAACTGCTTAGGTGCCACAGTATCACTAGTACTCTTATACCTAATTTCCTTAATTGTCAGTTGTTTCCCCTGATGAATCCTTTGTAAGTGGCTCCGCATATCATATGATCGGGAGAACGACCTGTGACACACTGGACATTGGGTTTTCCCAGCATGTGAATCCTTATGAAGTGTTAAAGATGTTGGGTGTTTAAATCCTTTCGGGCATAATTGACAACGAAATTTGGCCATGTCTGATTCTGTAATGAAAAAGTGTTTTATCTTATCATTGCTGATATAAAATAATTAATGACTGTAATTAATCGTATATTTGGTATTATTAATCCTCACCTGAATTATTCCTCTCTGATAAATCTTCGACTGACGTAGACTGAAGGTCAATTTGCATTTCCTCATTGGATTGAGTTACTTGGGTCTTGGATTTGGAATCCATTTCTTCACTATTTTTAACTAATTCCATTTGGGGTTCTGATATGTCATGATTTTGATCGTGTTCAACTGATGTACTTTCTTGTGGTACATGTTCATCTCTTGCCGAAAACGTCGCCAAATTTATAGGTTCGTCTGATGGTGCGGTCACTACAATATTATGCCTACTCACTTTAGAACTTAAATCTAGAGATGTCGTATTGTCAGTTACTTTAATCTTGGACGATTCCTCTTCAATGTTATCTGTGAGACCCTTAACTTCCAGAAGTTCCGCCGTTATGAGAAACGACTCTAACTGCTCTTGAAAAATGTTTACTTCGCCGTGATACATAAAATTAATGATCGCATTGAGATCTTCGTATTTGAAATTTCTAAATATAATCACAGGATGCTGACATGGATTCTCTTTGAAAATTTGCTTAAAATAATTGCTGCACGCTGAGAGTAACATCTTGTGAGCCTTTATTTTTCCCCCATCACAGCATAAGGTGACATCAACCAAATCATTCTCGAAACGTAAAACATTAAAAGCTTCTGTGACATGAGTAACATAGTTATTCCAACGTAAAGAAAACTGTGGTGCATTATTCATTATTATTTCAATACAACGAAATGTAAATAATAGTACACTTCCCACAAATCTCGCACAACACACAATGGGCCAAGCACTGACAGATGACAGGGAACTGTAATCTGTACCGACTATCGTAGATAATCAATCGAAGCGACGGAACAGAAAAATATTTGATTTTCTGAACACCATTGCATTGCACCTACAGCATAATTTAATATTTACTACCCTCAGTAATACGTAAGCGACAAATATAAATAATAAAAGCAGCTGTTTTTATAAAAGTAACTTTTAAATACAACTTTCATAAACGTAAACATAAAAGGAAATCCTATTACTTAATTTTTATGTATAATCAAAGTTCTATGAACTTTGTTGCAACGTAGAGTCAACACTGTCCCGATATAAAGCGACAGGGTGCAATCCGACTGGGTAAGTGGTATTCGATATTATATCATACATCGAGAATATGAGGGGTTAGGCAATGATGAAGAAACCTAAGATGTGTAAAATTGCCACAAGCAGCGTAAACTGGCTGTGAAGTTTAAGTGATAGCTTTTTCTACGAAAATCAACAGGTGCTCGCGATCAGGAATCTGTGGCTCGGTGAAGGTTATGGATATAGCTGAGTATATTGATGGTCCACGAAGGCAGTCAAATTTTTAAAAAATCGATAAGCTAGCGTTTGGTCGCGATCTCGCCTGATGAAAAGCCCAGATACGTCCTAAGATGCAGAATGTATGCCTATTTTCTTTCTTTTTATTACCTTTGTTTTGAAGACTTCTAGATTGTATAATAATAAGTTCAAAAATACAGACGCCGGCAGGGTGTTCCACTCCTTGGCCGTCTGACTATGAAACAAGGAACCAAACCGCTTCGTTCTGGGAATTGGAATATCCACCAGATAAGGATATTAACCGGCCGTGCATCTAGATGATCAGTGTAGAACAGTAGCTGGGGGAATCACATCATGTAGTTCCTGCGCGCACTCGCCAAAATGCATTCTGTATAACACTGACAGACGAGCTACAGGTCAGCGATGACTAAGGCTTTGTAGTCTAGTGGTAGTGAGCACATCGATGTTGTTATTACAGTACCCTCACAAGCGAAAACAGTACTCTATTAATGCCGAAATTACTATTAGTACCGAAATTAATGCGCCAATGTGTAATAAGATGTATTTGTTCTTACCATGTGGAAGCCCAAAAGAAGTTGACAACAAATCAAGAAATGCCAAAGTTTTAGAATATGCTGAATATCGATCGCGATACCTTTTCATGCGTTTTAACTTTTTACACGTTTTATTTATCTATCCTTACATATGTCTTCGGAATTTTAAGTCTGTACCTCAAAACATGACACAGCATGTCATCATTGATCAATTGTCAGTTGAACATTGTCGAAAAGAGGGCTAGGTTACGAAGCAGTGCAATACTTATTTTCTATTTTATTTCGTTTTTTTCATTTATCCAAAACTAATCGTACATTTTTCATTTCTTTATTTTTACGAATAGTTTTGTTTGAATGCTTTACTGGATTTAGTATTTATTTCTTATCTGATATTTCTCCCCGCGATTTACGGCTACTTTTTACTACTTTTTTATACGTTCACATATATTAAAAGGATCTAAATATGGTATAAGTTTATATTGATATACGTTACATTATAAGGGGTTAATTTTAATAGTTTCTTTAAATGTTTTTTCCTATTTTCAGCATGGAAGAGTAAAGGTTAGAAGTACAGAAGAGGAGAAAGCAAGAAAAGATAAAGAAAGGCAAGAAAAATTAAAAGTGTTCAGGAATGTCATGCAGCAAATTAAAGACAAAGTAAGCTACTTTGACGTTTTGCTAAGAACTTTTGATTCCAAGGTTTTAAAATAGATTTCATTACTATGCCCTTTCACATTATAAAACATTCATTTTGAAAATAGTCAATTCATTTACAAAATTCTTAGAGAAGCCACTGCTCTTTTCACAGGCACATGCAGATTTTTAAGTTTTATTGTCCCTATTTGGAACAATTTTTTTAATATTCCTATGAAAAATAAACAAAATAATTAGCAAACAAAGAACTGGCCACTCAGGAATTTATGAAAATAATAAATTTATATTTAAACTGTTTGTCAGATGTTAATCATCACATACCCATATTAATTCATGTAGTTGTTAATTGGAACTTCAATATATCATTAAATCATGTTTTTAATATAAATAAGAAGTAGCTTTTATGAAGAATACTTAGGTCAGAAAATGTTTTAATAAATATGCTTAATACTACTGTAATAATTATTGTTTTAATAACTGTTTATTCCAGAGAAAGCAGGGTGACTTTGATAAGGAGCTGATGGATCTTACTGGTGGCTGCCTGTCCTCTAACCCAGATATACTTACTTTATGGAATATAAGAAGAGAGACATTATTAATATTTAGGTTGGTTTCTTCATAACATATAATTGTACACTTTCTATGGGAAATTTTCTTCTCAAGCTCCACTTACAATAGACATGTTTTTTCACCCTATTCCTATTTCAATGCTGGAAATGAATTTCGAAAAACCTTAAATAAAATTTGCTTTTCACTTTAAAGGACACCCCTAAAATCATATTTTTATTCATTCTTTAATCAATTTTCTGACATTGCAATAAATTATTTATCCAAAATAATTCAATTTTCAGTAAAAGTGATAAAACTGAACAAGAAATGTCCAAAATATATGATGATGAGTTGAAGTTAACAGAATATTGCTTGAAATTTAACTGCAAGTCTTATGGGGCATGGTATCAAAGACAGTGGGTTCTCTTGACAAGGTCTGACCCTGACTGGATGAAGGAACTGGAACTCTGTCATAAGTATCTTAAGCTTGATGAAAGGAATTGTAAGTTTTCAAGATATATATAATTATTATACTATGTAGAATGTCATATTTCAAGTAAACTTTAATATCTCAGTATGAAACTAAAAGTAATGTAAAAGAGTCACAGTCTTATGTCTTATGACCTTACTGCATTTATGATAAGAATTGTTCAATATTGTCACTTATAAATGTAACATTACGCCTGTAATCCCTGATGGAGTAGGCAGAGGAGTGTAGTACACCCACTTTTCACCAGTTATGTTTACAACCTATGCAATAGTTGGTGAGCCTTTTACCATACACCATGCACAAATCCAAACCCTGAGTCATTACGAAAAGTTTTAAATTGGAAAAATCTAATAGTACTTGACTTGAGATTTGAACCAAGGACCTTTTGATCAGCAGTTGCGCTTGCAACCAATCGGCCAATGAGGCAGTTAAATCAATCAATCAAATATAACAAAGGAAATATTACAATTATAAATGATCATCGAACAAATCAACAAACATCAATCATATAATCCATAATAATTACCTTTCACAATTACAGTCCATACCTGGAATTATCGCAGATTTATTGTTAGCCAATGCAAGGCACCATTGCAAGAGGAATTTGATTTTACCACAGAAAAAATACATGACAACTTTTCTAATTATTCAGCTTGGCATTATAGGAGTAAAATGTTAGTGGAGTTATATCCTGACTTAGAAGGTAATATTATTGTGTTATTCTAAGTAGCATTTGGATGGTCAAGAAATGTGTCTTATTACATCTATGTACATTGCCATGTATCACCACAGGTTAACTAAACATGGTTTTTTTATCAATTTGATTCAATCTGTGTACTTTCATAAAATTTAGATATAGCTTAAAAGATCATGTGTATCCAAATATTTATCATTTATATTTACCATGTATTATTGGTATGAGAATTTTATCATCATCATCATCTTCATCGTCAGCTTCTAGATGTCCACTACTGGACATAGGCCTCCCCTAATCGGCACCACTCCATCCGGTCCTGGGCCTTCTGAATCCAGCAGCTTCCCCCTGCCTTCTTCAGGTCGTCAGACCATCTGGTAGGAGAGCAACCATTAGATTTACCAATAAACATTTTATAAGATCTGCAGCACAGGGATTAAATATTCCAGCTTAGTTTGTGGCAAATATATATCCAACAGTGGAATGATAGAGGCTGATGTGGTGATGGTCATCTATGATAGTGTGTACACAGCTTCTAAGTTTTGTATAAATTCACAAGAAGTGAATATGAGTATAACTTGTAACTGAGATAGATACTTATTGAAAATGGTAACAATTTTACATGGTTAAGCTGTAATAAGATCAATATGTAATTACATCATGATCAACAATGTCAAAATATTATCTAAATTTTCAGGTGGACGACCCATAAAGGATAACTATCACAAGCATGAACTGAAAATGGTTCAGAGTGCTGCATTTACCGATCCAGATGATACAAGTGCCTGGTTTTATCTTAGGTGGCTTTTAGGTAACAAAATTCTATTGACTATGTCTAATTTTACAATAATAATACATATAATTAACTTGTATTTAAATTACTACATTATTTTAGGGGCAGTTAAATATCATGTACAACCAGTAGTGCTTTGTGTTACGCCCACTAAGACAACTCTAGCTTGGAACAGTTATGTTTCAAAAGATTTGATACAAAAAACAATACAGTTGTACTTCAATGAAGAAACTATAACTGGAGACTGGATATCATGTACAGATAAGGAGTATGATGATTTGTGGATATTTAATCATCAGCATGAAATTACAAACAGTATGAATGTTAAGGTGAAATCAATCAAGTTTTTTTTTTACAATCACAGTCAATATCATTGATAATATTATTGACTGCCTTGTTGGTCAAGTGGTTGCAAGTGCGACTGCCTGGGTTCAAATGTGGAGTCGGGTACAATTAAAATTTTCCAATTTAGAATTTCTAGTAGTAACTTGGAGTCCAGATTTGTGCCTGGTATAGGGTAATAGGATCACTACCTATCCAGTGTAACGGGTGAAACATGGAAGTATATTACACTCCTCTGCCTACCCTTTGGGGATTACAGGCATGGAGTTACGTTTTCAGTCAACATTTAAAAAAATTATCATTACCAAATATTTAGTTATAATCAAATCAATATTATAGATATATAATGTCATTATTAATTATGATTTTAACATGCAATTAATCATATTATTGTTATTGCCAGTAAAATCAAAACTATTTTTTTAAATTAGCATAATTTTGACAATTAACCTAAAACATAATTCTTAGGTTGAGTATGAGAGGGATAAATCTGAGAAGCTAATCATAGTGTGCAGAGAGTACAAGTCCCACACCTATGTTGGAAAAAGTGAGATTAGCTTTCAAAATAAATATTCACAACCTGTCTTGGAGGAATTGAAAGATCAATTGGAATCATGTCGCCAGTTACTTCATTTGGAACCTGATAGTAAATGTAAGTAATTTGATGATGTTCATTGACATATAAATCTTAGGGTATAACTTTGCCAATGTAATAAACATACAAAACCTGTAAGTTCTATTACTATGCCAGTTTTCTTAATTTATAAAGGTATTGTTACATAACCCTGGCTAATTTGATACTAAAACCTTTTTCCTGTAGATTTCATAATTTGACTAAAAATTTAAAAAAATATGTAGAACAAGAAAATTTTAAACAAAACAAGGGAAATAATACAGTAATTGAAAAACATGGATGTATATTCTTGTTTATCAATAACAATTTCTAGGAGAGGATATGAAAAAAAATTAAAAATTAGAAAAATATATTGTTCAAAACTATGAATCATTTAAAGTGTTCTTGTTTGGTCATTGCCCTTTCATGTTTTATTGTATATTAAAAGACAGAAATAAAAAGAACCTGAATTTATAATATTCACACCACAAAGTTCACCACTTTCAGTAATAAGATGCAGTCATTGAAAAACCAGCACTTCAATTTAAGATAAATATAACAATGTGCCATGTTTTTTCAGGGACAGTTTTAACAACTACAATAATTTTACATTGTATTGATGCACGATTATACCATCAAGAGGTACTATCTAATCTCCATTGTCTTAAATCCATAGACAAACTCAGGGCTGGTTATTACGATGATCTCATTTCAAAATGGTGTTTAGAAGAACAATTGGTATGGGATTATTCGACTTCAAGCTTACAATTCACTGTTACATGCAATGAAAAAATTACATCATTGTACCATTTGCAATACTACAACTATTGTGAAAATGTTGATCTATCAAATCAGAATTTGGCATCTAGAATGTTGCCAGTTTTAATAAAACTTCAAAACTGTAAGGTAAGTGTGTTTTTGAATTCCCATTATGTTTACCATTGTTATCAGTGATGATATATGTACATATGTGACTGTCAAATTTGTTTTTATTTTTTACAGAAATTAAACCTGAAAAATAACTTGCTAACTACTCTCAAAGGATTTCCACCATTAAATCTAGAAGAATTAAACATAGAAGGGAACAGCATAAATGAAAACGAAATAAGGTTGATGAAGGAAGAGTACAGTGACACTAACATAATTTTTTAATAGAGGGCTCTTAGAACATATTTGTATATTTTTATACTTACAAATTATATAAATTCACGTTATTTTAAGCTAGTGATAAACCAAAGCAATAATAAAGATATATGCACATGTAAAAAACGTTGTATACTATTATAATGTATGTAACATATATAACGACTTATTAATGAAAAGTTTAGACACCTATCATTGTAAACAAACTACTTGACAAATGTAAAAAGTGCTTTACAGAAACATTTACCAACAAATTACCAAGGTTTCACATATATACACATCCTACTTTTTTATACAACAAACTTAAGTCTATTAATATATTGTTAAAACCAACAAAAAAACTGCACCTCGATGTCTGACCAATTGTTTCACTTTAATTCACTTTAAATAGCTACCTACATAATTAATATCATTATCATCACACCAGGTCCCTTACTGTATTGCTCCCTACATATTGTTTATTTCCAAGTTTGTGTGTTGGAAAAGGCCTCTTCAAGGAGAGCTGGTTAACAATCTTGTAATATTACAATAAATTCTTCATATTTAAGTCACATCCATATTATAAATTATCCAAATAACAAGAATTAATATTTACATGACAAATATTGGAAAGTTGTATGTTTATCAAGATATGATAGAACAATTTCAGTAATGTCTACAAGTTAAAATGACACATATAAGTTTACCTTAGAAAAATAGTTGAATAGAATAGGCCTCAATATTAGTAGTTGTCCAGCAATTCTAGCATTAGAATAACTAGTTTCATACACAGTAAATATTAGCAGTACATGAGATGTGGAAATTACTTAACAGAAATGGTTGACCATCTACCTTGATGAATATTCCTTTTAAAAGTGGACTGAACAAAATTGTTTTTGTATTAATTAATAGATTGAATAATTCTACTTTTACAAGACAATTACTAAGACGCATGTACATACATGCAATATTTCCTTTTATTAAATACATAATACATTATTGAAATTACGTCGGAGTTTAAAATCTGATCTGTTGACATTGACCTGGTATCTAGAACCCTACATGGATTTCATCATTTCGTCTTGTGCCTTTATAACCCTGATATAATGTAATTGTGTATGATAGCAGCAAGAAATACATTCTTAATTAATATTTCGTTGTTTGAATAACAAATTCTTAAAGGTATTACAAGATTATAACCTATTCATGGTAAACAATTTTTTCAAAGGTATAGCTTTATTAATATTCATTAAAGTTAAGTATAGCTGTATTATTTTGTACTTGAAAATTTTAATGATATTAATATTAATTTACACTGATTTTAATAACTTTAAAAATGAGATTACTTAGAGACAGGCACAGGGTATCCTCTTCCCAATATAGTTTACCACAATTGTCACATAAAGTAGCAGGTTTAGCTGATGCTAGGAGTTTTTCAACATTGTCTATGTCAATTGGCACTCCCTTCAGAGATAAGCATGTTTTATTTTCACTGAGAGTTTTTACAGGCTGATATACAATATCATCCTCTCCCTCAGAGTCACTAAGAAATTTTCCATATGGATCTTCTTCCTCATCATTCACATGATTTGGTATATTTCTACTCGTCTGACTTGCTAATTGATAAGCATTGCACAAACTTACAACCTCCTTTGCTTCTAACTTGCGTAGGTCTTTCTCATTGCAATTTACACATCGGCTCAGAATATCTTTTGATTGAACTGTTATTCTAAAATACTGAAATACTTTCTTCAGCTGATCTTGTGTTGGATGTGTTCCAACATCCAATATGAAGTTCTGAGGGTAATTTGTTGTGGGTGAATATTTAACTTTGTGTAAAACTATTGACCGATCTTCAGATATTGCCATGTTAATGGTATCATACCACAGTGTAGTAGTTGGTATCATAGCTGCATCTATACCACAGTATCTTAAATAAGCTGCTAAATGTGATAATTTCGGTTCTATGAACAATTTTACATCATTCACTCCTCTTAACTGAGGGCTTGTTCTTACTATAGATTTACTAACCTTTTTTGTACATTTTACCTTATTTTCCATCATTACATTATTACATATTTCTTCAAAATTCAATTGTTGCTCAATACTCAGTCTCTGAAGGTAATTATATAATTCGATCAATACATAGGCATCTAAAGCTGCATATTGAATTTGTGAAGGTCTCAATGGTCTTAATTCCCAATTAGAACATTGCTCAGCCTTTTCCAAAGGTAAACCAAAACATATATGTACAAGACAACTGAGACTATTACCATTATTATGATATCGTGTTGGCAGATTTAGGCCAGAATTAACAAGACTTTTCCAAAGCAGTGCTATGTCAAGCAACCCTTCACCTTTAATCTTAATATTATTTAATCCATGTATTGAAGCTTTAACTTCTTTTAAGTCTTGTTCAAGACCAAAACCCAGTTTAATAATCTCTGCATTGTCCAGTAATGACTTATTAAATGTGGTCCAAAAACTACTGTACTGTTTGTTGCCCAAAATTAATGTGTCAATCAAATAAACAGTATCATTTGTGGCTATTTGCATCAAGGCAACCTGTGATTGAGAGGCCCCAAAGGAAGGTTTCCATTCACAATCTATACTTACAACACTATGACTTGGAATGCTTGTCATCATAACATCGAAAAATTTCTCAGGTGTATTAACAATTACAATCTGATTGTCGGGTAATGTAAGACTATAGAACCTTTGATTGGTATTGGGTGGTTCATCCCAATTTTCTTCTTCTGCTAAACTTTCTTCATTTAAGGGCAACTCTTTTAAAGCTAGTGGTAATTCATTCCTCGGGATATTTAAGTAAGTGGCCCACTTAAGAGCTTCATTGCAATCATGATCCACTAACATGTCAATAAACTCGAGTCCTGCTTCAACATTCTGCTTAAGAGAATCCTTCACCAAGTCATCCCATACTGAAGAGCTTACATTGTTGCCAATATATTTTTGATGTATCAGATATCTTAAACCTCCAGTTGTTCGTTTTTTGCTTAGATTTTTGCAGGTTTCAATGGGAATGTTAAATTTGTTACACAATCGAGCGACCAGTTTACCTAATGTTTTAGCATACAACCTTTCATATCGAACATGGCCTATTTTTTTTTCTTCAACAAAATTTTCAGCATATTCACGAATATTGAAGTTCTTTTGCAATAACTTATCAAGAAATAGAACAAAAGGCTTAACTTGAGATGGACACTCTGTCAAATACTCATCCACCATATTTAGTTTGTCTTGCATTATTAGCGGAAAAAGTAATTCACTGACCGGTATATCATCAAATAGTTCCATTGCAATCACAATTTGGGAAGCTTGTTTACAATTGTCATTGCTGATCATCTCTCGCACAATAGGTATAATCCTGTCCTTTATGGTGTCTATATGATATGTTTTTACCATGAGATTTAAAAAATGCTGATTTCGCTGTGTACTGGCTATGTGGAAAGCTGGTAATTTCAAAGAATCTTCAGGCAACACTTCAGTTGTTGTAGACCATTTTTGAAGCCTTTCAATTATGAAATAGGGAAGAGATTTGGGCTTGCAATCTTTCGAATCTGAGCATTTAATGATTAAAACCAAAGCAACTCGATATGGGTCTGGAGTAGATTGTAAAAGTATATCGAAATGACCTTCTACAGTTGCACTTTTTCTCCACGTACCCCATAATGACTTCAGCTGTTCAAACCATGTCTTTGTTTTGTCATCCAAATCTACATCTAATCCTATTTCACGTAATGAGTCCTCAAATGAGGGAACAATTTTAATAGTTTGATTCTCATTAACAAGTTGCTTGACATCCATGATTATAACATGATTCTATTATCCACTGATTCGATAAGAATGTCTTGAATAAGTTCAAAATAACAATATTAATAGAATACACCAAATGCACTATACAGAAATTAATATACCTAGAATAAAGTTGTTTTTTACGTCGATTGACTTAATTTGACTTTGACAGGTTTAACTTACAAACAACCCATCTTTCAATTCAATGCAGTCTGTTGCCGTTTTGCAATTTTAAATTTAAAGAAGTGCACATTATAAATTTATTTTAATTTTTTTTCATTCGAGTTAATTTACACCACTGAAAATATATAAATAACCTAAAATACTAAAATTCTATTAAATTGTGGTATATTTATTGGCTATTTATTTTTATTATCTTGGTGTTGCTTGTAGTAATATAATGGAAAAAACTTTCTACGAATTGTGTGAAGTCACGAAAAGTGTATTCATTTGGTTAGTCGGCGTGTGTCTTTGTATAAAAATATAACTTTCGTTTAAATACTACACGTAACATTAGTGTTTTCACATTACCGATAAAACTATTTTATTGTTATTCTTAGTTTGTATTGATTCACTTTCAATCATGGAATTGTCAGCAGAAGGCAAAACCCCAGAATATATGGCACTCGCAGGGATAAAATTCAAACTATCCCTGCCTCAGTTCAAGGATAATCCTCAGCTCAAACAAGAGTTATTCCAAGGAATCAAAGATGGTCACATGGCACCATATTACAAAGAAGTATGTGCTGACTTGGGTTGGCCATTCGACCAAAAGTTATATGATGAGATGGCAACAGAAAATCAGAGTAGACTTTCAAAGTTTGAAGAGGATGATTCGGAGACACCCGTTTGGCAAGACAGGTTCTTATTTTTATTTAAATGTTAAATTTGTCATTAAGCAATAACTACATTTGCATTAAAATTCTAAAAAACAAAAGACAACATCACAACTGTATGTTCCCGAAAGAATATGTAGAGTGGAGAATACTCACGATTCTCCTGTTATGCTACACTTCCCACCATATAAAAAGGAGGGAGTTTATAACCATTGTTGCCATTTATTTTCCATATTGTAGTATACCCTTATGTGGCAAATTAATTGAGGAATATTTGCATAATTTCTAATAGTAAATATTTTGCTTTACAGGTTGGATTACCTTTGCTCCATTGGTGACAAAGAAACAGCCACTGCTTTAGCCACAACAAAGCATGAGGATTCAACCCTCACTACAAATAGGCGACTTGATGCAGTATTTGCTCTATTCAGGATTGCTTACTTCCACGGTTGTAATGTCAAAGACATGGGAAAGGCTATCAATAAGGTGGATAGATGAGTTTTAAAATATCAATTCTGTCTTACAATTTTGTGTTTCGGTATGAAACAGGATTCACTGTGATAGTTGTCTTTGAACAGAGACAAATAAATCATAATAACAAAACTATTCAAGGGTAAAATGGAGATTTAAATTTAGGATTTAGATAGTAAATGTAAATAATTAGTAAATGAAACAAATACAATATTTATAGGTAACTGACAATTTTGACACTGACTTTGGATATTGATTAATTGGAAAACTAATATTGAAACTGATGATATAAAACTGAAGATCTAATTAAATTACATTTATAATAAAATGTAAATGGAAATAAATTATAATGTTAAAGTAATTCATGTGAGTTCTGGTGGCTGTGGTATGAGCTTCTATTGGAATTTTTTCACTTGTTCTGTCTTGAAATTTACTTTAAGTTACTGGTAATCCAGTGTTCAGTGAGTTGATACTGACTTAACATTATTGCATATAATATTTTATTTCCAAACCTTTTACAATAATGACATATCCTAAAGATATAATTCATTCATAATATATGTATCTCTCAGCTCAGTGTCTTACAGCATAGGCCTTATCCAACATCTTCCACTGCATTTGGTCACTTACCACTCATAACTATAGAGGAGGTAGGGTGATTATTGTATTGAGATCTATAAAATAAGGAAAATCACACATGTAATCCCTGAAGGGGGAGGTATAGTATACCCCATAGGAGTGTAGTATACCCATATTTTTCACCCGTTACATTTGAGTTCCATGGAATAGGTGGTGTACCTATTGACATACACTGGGCACGAATCCAGACTCAAAGTCACTACTAGAGGTTCTAAATTAGAATAATCATATAGTATCCAATCCAGGATTTTATTAATATTGCATTGGTTTTATTTTCAGGCTCATGAGTTAGTAGACAAAGGTGGTGATTGGCGTTCTAGGAATAAGCTGAAGGCATACGAGGCCATCTACTGCCTAGCTGTTAGGGATTACAGCCATGCGGCTGAGTTGTTCATTGACTGTGTCTCGACTTTTGAATCATATGAATTGGTTGATTTTGGTGAGATCAATATATTCATTGTACTTTTTATTAATATCAATGTGTGTATTAATGATGAAATAGCTTTAAATGCATTAGATGTCAGTAATATTTGTGAAAATAACCGGCCCAATGGTCTAGTGATTAGTGAAAGTTACTGCTAAGCCGGGGCTTGTGCGGTTGATTCCCATCTACAACAAATAGTTGTCTGATGAGAACTAGTACAAGTTCATTATCTATAGATAAAAAAATGGAACTTTACTGGAAAGTGTAATAGATCCCTATAGTAAGTCAACTTTAAGGCACTTGTGTGCCTTAACATGTCTAAAGGGGAATGATGAAAGGGCCAAAAACAAAAAAAAAATATGGTATGAGGTTCCAGAGTACAAATACAAACAGCATAAAATAAGAAATTCAGATATTGTCCTTCAGAATATAAGTCATATAGGTTTAAAATTAGATATGGATTTTCCATAGAAGTATATCTATCCATAGACAGCAACAAATGTGACATAAAACAAATTAGGGTGATATTATTTTACCAGGTACAATAATCCAGTATTGTGTATTGGCTTGTGCCCTGGCCTTGGAGAGACATGCACTGCAGGCAGCTCTGAGAAGACAAGGTGCAGCAGTACAGGCACTTCGATCCCGTTTTCCAGAATTGAGAGAGCTTGTGGAATCACTGCATGAATGCAGATATGCTGATTTTATGAAGAGTCTTGCTTGGGTATGAGACCTTATGTAAAATAGAGTATAGTATTGGTGTTAAAAATAAAACCTGCATATAAAGGTGCATTTAATAATTTATATACAAATGAGTAAGAATGTAACAAAATGGTTTTGTCTGACGAAAGTTAAATAAAATAGATCAATTTATTGTGTACTGGATAAAATTGAATATCGTGTTTTTGGGGTAGGCTGAACACTATAGGATCATCTAGGTTGTTTGTGAGATGCCACAATTTTGGTGAAATTGTAGACTCCAGGAGAGTTCCAAAGGACCTTTGATCGACTAGAAGCTGTACATAAGTTGAGGTAGTACATAATTTTATGCTGCACATATTATGTATATAAATACTGTTGAGATATTAAATTAAATAGTCATATAAATCTTTGTCATAAGAAATGCCCAATAATTAATATTTTATTTTATTTTTTGCATTTACTTTTATGTTTGTTTTTAACATACAACTTTTGTGTACTATTATTATTGAAATAGGGATTCAAGAAAACATTTTTATAAAATCTTTATACAAATAAACCTTTTTATTTTTGTCATTATGTATCTAAGTATGTAATAGTCAGTTATACCTGTAAGAAATATATATAATTACAGGTGGAGACGCAGATCTGTGTGGACCCGGTGTTCCGGCCGCACTACCAGCACTACGTGCGCGAGGCGCGCATCAAGGCGTACGTGCAGCTGCTGCGCGCCTACCGCTCGCTCAGCCTCGACAACATCGCCGCCACCTTCGGTGTCACGCGGGAGTTCGTTGAAGAAGAGATTTCCAAGTAATTATGCCTTGTATATTTAACCATTATTTACAACTGGCTGCCTCGTTGATCGAGTGGTTGCAAGCGCGACTACCGATCGGGAGTTCTCGTGTTCAAATCTCGAGTCGGGTACAAACTTATATTTTCTAGTAGTGGCCCATAGTATGGATCTGTGCCAGGTGCGTGGCTATCTATTCCATTGTGGCATGTAAACGGGACCTGGGAGTGTACTACACATCTTTGCCTACCCCTTCGGTTATTAAAAGCGTGATGTTACTTTCAGTTATTTACAACTTATCCTCGTGGGCCAGAGACTTCCACTCCCAGACGCTTAAACTTTAAGACAATCCATTACTTAATATTCGGCCCACACAACATGTAAATGTTGCTTGTGTCTAAATAAATATATTTTATTTTATTGCTACATTTATTTACGAGTA